>APFE030043768.1:0-99554 GCA_000404065.3 Pinus taeda | reverse complement strand
TTTTTTTAATTCATAACTCAATATGACACCAAATACTAACTATTTATGCTCCTAGATATTTCATCACCTTTTTCATGTGACTACAATGATGACTAGGTTCTTACAAGACCCACTTCCTGAGGTTTGAGTTCAAAACTTTTCGTTACTGCACTTGACTAAATCACCTGAATGTTGATTTGTTGAAATAACCCTTGTTTCGGTTCCACAGACCAATCTTTAATATAATTTTGAAAAATTCTATAAGAAAGGAAATCACCCACAAACACAACCTGCTAACACAAATCCTGGCGTTGTGCCATGTCATCAGCTGAAAACACTCCTCATTTCATGGTGAAGTCATAATTCCACATGATGAAATATGAATTATATGATGTGTCACATGGATTTTAACCACTTGGCCATGCAAAAGCTCCATATCCACCTGCCAAACGTCACTTGTCTAGCATGCCACATCATCACCTCAGTCTAGTCAGTGTTATCTATATGCACTTTATTGGTCACATTCTCCTGCCATGTCATATAACTATACAGAGAGGAAATATTGGGTCCATGTTGTTTTCTGTGTTTTCCTTTAGAACTATCATTCACAGATGAATACCCAGTTTGCATTGGAACCTTGCCAATACAAGAAATTCTAACCATAGTTCGGGTTCGAGACTCCTTTACACCTGCACCCCCGAGCAAATTCTTGTACCAAATATTTGAAATGTTTGAATTATGTGGGGTTTGGTTCTTTAGTTGTAGACACACTGTTTTCTTCATATGGGGCCCAAACCTAAAAACTGTTGAAAATGAAATAAGAAAATCCTAATTTAATTTTTTCCTTGAATTAAATTAGGAATAAAATTGTAATTCCACATCTCATGACAACTTGTTTTAGTTAACTAAGTTAATTTGACTTAGTTGGCTCAGTTAATTCGAGTTGAAGGTCTAACTAGAGTAATTGAGAGCGTCTCCTACATTATAAGAGCCCTGGTTGAGTTTATTTTGAGTTGTAATTGATTAATTCAGTTTAACTCAGCTAAAGTGAGTTAAAATAGTTCCAACTATTGGAGGAACTAGTGGGAGGTCTAGTAGTGTGGTGATGCCTGTAGTGATCAACCAGTAAACTGATGATTCACTCATAAATAACTCATGCATGTCAGATCTAAGAAAGACCTAGTTGAGATTGGAGTTTAGGGATAATTTACTATCAGTTATATAATCATCTGAATTATATAGGTGGTTCATGTAGTTAGAGGAAGATCTATGAGGATTTCACAATTCTTATTGAAGAATGTCCTTAATTAATAAGGGGATAATTCCCAAGGGAAGAACACAAGGAAATAGGGACTTTGACAAGTAGAGAATTGGTTAAGTATTGGCCTGGGCTTATCTAGGAAGTTGTGAGACATATAGAGATAGTGCAAAGGTTTCTCGAGCTTGAGCAAAGCATGGTAATCTTCTCATATTTTATAACTAATGCAATATACAGATATCAAGGGTTTTTAGATGTGGCTTTCCCCAGGAAATCATTGTGTAATGTTTTTGATTGAATTATTTCTCTTGTATGGTTTGTGATTTCACGATCGTTTAATTGTTACCGTTGATGAGTATACCAGATTCAAGTCTATTATTTTAGCATATTACAATTATTAGTTTGAATCTACAAGGAATTTCTGCATGGTATCAGATCTGAAATCACTATAGGAGAGGAGAATACAAGTTTGTCTTTTGTAGGTGAAATCAAAATTGTAATATCATACTTCAAATCCAATAGGATGTCGTTCTACCGATTGAGACTTGAATATGCCCTTGAGGGTAGTTCAAACTATATTTATTGGAAGGACATGATGGAGGTAGTGTTGGAGGACAACATTTTGAAGGAATTCATAAACAAAGATATTCCTAAGGCAACTAATGCTCAATATATGGTAGAGTGGAGAAAATGTGTTGCAAATGCGAGAAGGATTATCCTAGAAGGAGTTTGAGATCATATTGTCTTGAACCTCCATGGTAAGGAGACTCCATATGCAATGTGGAAGGCCTTGACATTCATGTTTCAAAAAAAAAGTGACCACAAGAAGCTATCATTGAAGGACAAGCTCAGGAAAATCAAGATGGAGAAGGGTGACACAATACCAAAGTACTTGACCAAGTTCACCCAGTGTCGAGATGAGCTTGGAAGTGTTGGTGTGACAATTCTTGGAGATGATTAGGTCAGGCTAACACTTATAGGCCTTCCCAAGAGTTGGCACAACTAACATGACTCAGTAAATGGTAGGGAGACTCTACACGAGTGGGAGTGTTTGTAGTTCGACTTGGTGCAAGAAGAGATTAAATGGAACACTAGAGATGAATCCTCATCCAAGCATGATGATGAGGAGAACTGTGCCTTAGTTGGAAAGGAAAAGAAATGGAAAGGGAAATCATCCCATTCCAAATTAGATTCTAGTCAGGGTGGCAAGAAGAAGGACATGTCAAAGATTAAATGTTTTCACTGTCACGAGATCAGACACTATGCCAAGAAGTGTTCGCATAAGAAGGCTGGCAAGAAGCACTTAGGAGGAGCTGTAGGTGAAGTTATTTCTTCACAATTCGAGTTAGATTTCACCCTTATCTCTTGCATGGTGACATTAGTGATGGGTAGTGTGTGGTATCTAGATAGTGGAGCCTCATTCGATATGACCGACGACAAATAATTCTTCAGTGACTTGGAGGAGAAGGACCTCCAAATGCACATCAAAATGGGAGATGATGGGAGGCATAACACAACTGAAATCAATACTATTACCTTTCATATGGATTGTAGTTATCCTCTCACATTAACTGATGTCATGTATGTTTTGGGTTTCAAGAAGAATTTGTTTTCAGTTTCCATATTGGAGGGCCATGGATATAATGTAATATTTATAAAAGGAAAGAATTTCCTTCATTAGATAGCCTTGGGAAAAGTGAATAGGATCAGGGTTCAGGTGAAGAACCTCTACAAATTGGATGTAGAAGACTTTGCTTCTTTGATCACAAAATAAAAGAAGGTGCAAAGCTGAGACATCAGTGAGTTGTGGCATAGAATATTGGGTCACTTGCACCATGGAGCTTTGAAGATCATGAAGAAAATTTCTACAGGACTTCCCAAGGGTACACTAGAGCAGAGAGACACATGCAAAGGGTGTACATTGGGGAAGTACACCAAAGCTACCTTTCATGATAAGGACATTCGAGCGCAGGTGATTCTTGAAAGAGTTCACTTAAATGTGTGTGGAATGTTCTCTACAACCTCCATGACCAAGCACAAGTATTATGTAATTTGTAGATTATTTTTATCGTAAGCCCTGGATTTTCTTCACGCAGAAGAAAGATCATACATTCGATAAATTTTGCAAATTCAAAGCACTTGTTGAGAAAGATACTGATAGGAAAGTTAAATCTCTCAGGAGTGATAATGGTGGAGAATATGTGTCAAATGAATTCAAGAAATTCTATGCATCAAAAGGCATTCGAAAAGAGTTAATAGCACCCCATAACCCTGTTGACATGGAAAATGTGCACGATGCCAACAAGGGGAACTAACTCGATCACAAGCCCTAATTAGACCTGATTTCGTTTGGGTTGTCTAACTCCGACGGGTTTTAAGGGACCTTGTAAACCGCTTGAATATGTCGAAAGATTGCTTTTGGGAGGAAGACTTCAATTAAATCAACAAAATGAAACAACTAACCTCTATGTATTAAATCCTATCTATACTACTTCTAAATACTCTAATCTATCCTGCAAGAGCATGATACAGAGGTTTAAACATCATATATATGTTCAACAGGAGCGTGATCAAGAAGGTTAAACATCATGCATAGATTCAAGTCCAAATGAATCAATTACTGAATTCACAGCTAGACAAGGATGTATTAAATCTAAATTTCAATCCAATCACTCATATAGGAATCCACATTATTCTATGGAATTAAAACTGCAACTGATATTTAATTTAGTTTCAAATTAGAGACCATACACCAGTTAACCATGAAACTGAATCAAATTCAATTTAACAAGACTAATAGTGAACTATAAGTCATCAATATGCATAAATATAAATCATATTTAAAGCCATGCCAGTAACAACATTTTGATCGAAAATAATACAATGAGTCTGAAACTAAAGGCTCCTTCTTCTCTCAAAAGCAGTCCTCCTCATTCACAATAAAGCAACACTGTTATTCTCCAAAATCAAAAAGCCCCTTCTCCTCTTCGGAGGTAATACTTATGCGGCCTCTGAATGACCCTCCACCTTCCATGCTCTTTCCATTCCCTCTTGTTGTTACATAGATTAGTATGTACAGCTGTGGTTAGTTGGTGAAACTGTCGACCAGTTGAGGTCACCCTGCCTCTTCATCTTCCCATTGTTCCAGATAAGCCCATTGAGTACACAGTGATAGGATCATTAGTGTGACTGCTGGCACATAGAAGGCATAATGACCGGGTCGATACATTTCTTAAGGAGGAGAACAGGTGATGGTGAGAAGGGCAACTGTATGTTGCCTTCCCACAATGGAGACAAGGACAGGTTTTCTTGCGGCCTAAATAGGCAACGCGTGGGGTTGTGACCAGATTCTTTAAATGCAACGCTTCTGCATACAAGGCCCTTTGAATCCCCTTCTGCATCCTTTGCTTCTCACCTGCAAGGATAGCCATCATTAGCTTGATGATTGTGAACAATAGAATAAAAATGCTTAATCAAATGCAAACACTTCCTTTATTCATTTTATAAAACCACGGAATAAGTGTGAAAGGATTTATGCCTTGATACTCAGTCAATCATACAATTTACTGCTCAACCTATAGGCTTGGCACAATTTTCGAGGGCCTCCTTTCATCGCAATCGGGTATTAGCCTCTTCCCAAGTCACAGGACCCATGCCCTCCACCGCCCCAATGCGCAACTACACTATTAGGACTCCACAGGCTCGCCTTTTACATTTAAAACCTGATCCTCTGTTATATCGCAAATTCTGAAAAACACGGGAAAACACTGAAAATTCCGCCTCGACCGCTTAGGCCAGACCTCAAAAGTTATGTGTTTGGGTCTATAAATATCGCTGAGTCTCGGCTATCACATATTGCAATAGGCGTGAGCTTGGGGCTTCGCCGATTGCGATATGCGATAAGGCTGCGGACCCGAAAATATATACATTGCATTTGATAGGTCAGTGGGTCCGCTATATCACTATGTGTAATATGTATAAGGCCCGAACTCCCACCGATATGCGATATGTGATGAGGCTACTGACCCGAAGCACATATACGTTAAGGCTCATAAATCCCTTCAGGTTCGCACAGTTGCCTTTCCCTTTGAAAACCCCGACTATAATGTTTTTCTGGAAACACAAGGGTATGATCGAAAACCTGCGTATGGTTGTTGGGGTGGATTTGAAAATAAATAGGCCTGGTTTAATAATCATAGGTGGGTCTGACTTCCACCTCCCCGCTAACTGTATATCCCATGCTTCATTGATATGCGATTAGAAATTGGGAACCAGACCCGAAAATATATGTATTTCGACTGATAGCGCTGTCGGGTCCGGAGGGAAGCAGAATGCCATGTATGCATATGTCTTGGACTTAGGCTGATTGCGATATGCGACGGGGTTTTTGGACCCAAAAATTTGTATATTGTGGTTTATAATGCCGTCAGGTCTGGAACCCTTGTGGCATGTGTTATGTAAAGGGTTTTCTTTGTAAAGAGCTTATAACGTGACAATGATGCGATGAAGGGTTTTTTGTATTAAGTGCACAAACACCCGTAGTGAGGGTGGGGTGATTATGCGTGTGAGCATAGAAATACCACAAATGCATATGAAGAATAAAAAGTCTGATGAAGGGAATGAATGAAGGGCTTTGTTGGGTTAGAAATGAAATATTTCCACAAAGATTTATCAAAGGGGGCCTTGACCATTTAGAAATTAAAGATTTGGATTGGCAAAGAGCTAAAATCCTTGGGATTGGATAGATCATTCAGAGGAGTGCAAGATCAACTTATAGGGGGCCCATTCAAAATTTCTACCAAGGAAAGTTTTAATAGGGTGGTGGTTGTGACCACAACAAATGGCGAACCGTTGGGCGAACCAATTATCTTTGTTTCCAAATAAACCTTGGATTAGATAGAACAACAGGGTGTTTAAGATAAACTTGAAATGCATATTGTAAAGATGGACAAGCATGGGTTCCACTTAAACATTATTTCTTCATAGGGGATAGAGACAAATAGCTTCTACTTGCTGATATGATTTTGACAGGCATTCTCCAATGGCAGTATTATGGGGTTTATTGACCTTCCTCTACCTGTTGACCACTTTCACAAATCCCTTTAGGGTTGTCACCGGTCTATCCATACCTGTTTAGGTGTGTTCCTCAACTCTTTATTGCTCATCAAGCTTGATGTAGACATGTTTTTCTTGCACTTTATATGAGAATTTTAGTGCTATACTTATTGATTGAATGGGGTGTAGTCATGGATCATGCCATATTTTTAAACTGCTTAAGCAAGGTTGGGCTTGCTGTGTCAACCATTACTCTGAGCCCAACAATAGTCCTTACTCTAACCGGCTTCCCAAACAACCTGTCCTTCCAAATTGGCATAAGGACTTGGCATTTCATTTCTTTGTATATAGGTCCTTCCAGTTTCAGGCACAAGGACTATAGCACAATTAGGTTTGCCACAGGGTATGAGACATTGAGCTTAGCCCATGAAAGGAGGTTTGCTTGTGAGTAACAGGTATTGGCCCATTTAATGTGGTGTATGGGACCAATGGAGAATGACTGTAAACCTTACAAGCAAGTATAGGCTAGGTCTAAGTGGGATTTATTTAAATGAATCATTCCTCCGTGCTAGTCCAGCTGTAGTTACACATTTTTTGTTTTATAAAAGTGCCCCTACATGCTCGAGATGTTCAAGTTATCAACATATATCACACAGTTCCCCAACAGATTTCAATGAGGGGTTTTAGTTTGGTTTGCAGGGAAATGATGGGTTCATGAATAGAAGAATCATCAGCAAGCTTATGAGGCAGGGAAAGGCCGAGATTAGCGAATGAGGGAAAATCTAAAAGGTAGAATGAGGCCAGAGGACTACAATTAGCTGGCTGAAAAGGAACGTAATTCAAAAAAGAAAGAGAACAGACTCGACAAAAAAAAAGGAAAGGACAGAAATACAACTAAACTAGCAACAAAAGGAAATGAACTCTAACCTACTCAGGAGGAAACCACCAATGTGGTGGCTAATGGAAGTATCTCTTCAAATGCTAGCCATTAACAGGGAGATTTTTAGTCTCCCCCTGTAATGTTTTCAACTTGTAAGTTCCTTGACCAATCTTTTCAACGACTTGGAATGGGCCTAGCCATAGGTGTTGGAATTTTGTGTGTTTACCCTTTGCCTCACTTAGCTTGTCCAATTATTGAACTAGTTCCCCCACTTGGGAATATTTATCTCTTGCCAGATGATGATCAAACCATAATTTTACAATCATTTGGTGAATCTGAATTTAATTCTGGCTATATCCCTTAATTCAACCAGCTTCATCAGTTGGTCGATCCTTTCTTGAAGTGGGGCTGAAGGGGTTCCTCTAGAAGCTTGGGAAAGCTTTAAGGATGGAAGGGCAATGTTTGGGGGCAAGATGGCTTCCTGTCCATAGACTAGGAAGTATGGAGAGTTTCCCAAGGCCACTTTAGGGGTGACCCTATCTGCCCAAAGGGCATTTGTTAAGGCATTGTGCTAGTTCCTCTGGTTATCAGTGACTCTGTTGCGGATTATGCAGATAAGGTTCTTATTGGAGGACTTTGCAACTCCGTTTCCCTGGGGATAATAGTTTGCTGCATACTTTATGTGGATTGACTTATCAATGGAAAAATTAGTCAGTCTCAGAGATGAAAAATAAAAAGCGTTATCAAAGATGAGGGCGTCAGGGATGCCATACCTATTGATAATGAATTTCTCAATGAATGATATTACCTCATCTTCGTTCATCTTCTGGAGCGGGATGGTTTCAGTCCATCTGGTGAAGTAATCAGTTGCTGCGAGTATGTACTTGTGTTGCTGTGAGGAGTTTGGAGTGATCTCACCTATGACATCTAGGCCCCATTGCTGGAATGGTCGATAAATCATGATAGGTCTGAGGGGAAAAATGGGTCTTCTTTCTTGTCCTGCGGCGGTTTGGCACACCTTGCATTTGCGAGCATAGGTGTGTGAGTCTTTGAACACCGTGGGCTAATAATATTAGGCTCTCAATATTTTGTGAGTGGTGGTATCTCCACCATAGTGACCACCTGCTGGGCCGTCATGCATTTCTTTTAATACATGGTTGGCATCATCTTTCTCCAAACACCTTAGCCAGATTCCATCATGGTTTTTTTCTATAAGATGATGTCGCCAAAATGATACATATTGGATTTTAATTTGAGAGCTCTCCTCTAGAATGCACCCATGTGTTCGAGACACGAACCCCACACTAGATAGAAATGTATGTCATGGTACCATGACTCAGGGTCCTAAAAGGTTTCAGATGCTTCCTACTCATACATCAGTGCTTTGTTACTCCATAAGAGCTCCTCCCTGAGTTATCTTTGTGTATATTGTAGGCTCAATGTTCATGATTCTTTAGATTCCTCCTTTTGGTCTACTAAGGCTTCTACCGCTAGCCTGCAAAGTCTTGCCCTCGAACTATCTGTGCTGGCTTTATCTCCAGGTCGAATTCTTGAAGGGTGATTATCCAGTTCTCTCTTTGCTCGCCCATTTCTTTCTGTACGAAGAGGGCTCTTACAGTAGGATGGGGCATGATGACTTTGGTCTTGACTTTCAACAAATAAGGGCTGAAATGTTTAATGGCCTTGAAAACTGCATAACCCTGTTTCTCCATGTCTGGGTAATTCAATTCCGCTCCTTGGAGATTCGAACTCATGTAGGAAATGGGGACTTCATTGCCATCATCATTTTTTTGAGTGAGAATTGCGGCATATGAAAGGTCAGAAGTGAAGGTGTATAAGAAGAATTCTTTGCCGAAATCGGGGTTGACTAGCATAGGAGCTTGAGCAATGGATTCCTTGATTTGTCGAAATGCCTCCTTGGCTTCATTGCTCCATTTATACGCAATGTATTTCTTCATCATCAGCTGCAAGGGGCGTATTATTTCGGCAAAGCCTGAGATCAACTTTCTAATGAAATTAATCCTCCCGAAAAAGGATTGCATGGCCTTTTTGTTAGCAAGGGGCTGTATTCTCATGATGGTCTGTATTCTCTCAAGATCAATCACAATCCTGTCTTTAGAAAGGATATGACCTAGTAGTTTCCCCTCTATGGCTACAAAGATGCTCTTCTTTGGATTCAAAGAAATTCCATACCTTCGGCATCTTTCGAAAATCTACCTCAGGTGATAAATGTGATCCCTCATGTGATATTAATACATAGTGATGTCATCCATGTACACCACTACCGATCTATTCATCATCCCTTGGAAGGCTATGTCCATAGCTCTCTGGAATGTGGCATCCGCGTTAATGAGCCCAAAAGGAATTTTTCGGTATGCGTAGGTGCCCCATTTGGTGTTGAAGGCTGTCTTAAGCTGATCCCCATGTAATACCAGCACCTTTTAATATCCTGAAAACCCATCTAATAGGGACAACATTTTAGACCCCAAGACGTACTAAAGGATATGTTCCATAGAAGGGACCAGATAGTTGTCCTTTTGAGAGTGTTGCACAAAAATTTTCACCTTGACATTCTGCAATCTGTGTGAATCTATCACCACTCATACTTTCCTCCTTTGCAAGTCTTAAACCTTAGTTCTTCATATCAAGCCTTGAAAATAGATAAAGCCCTTAAATGTCTCTAAAACTCTGGTTCCGCACTTTCTCTTAGCATTACCTGTGGTCCCACACCTAACGGTCATATCCGCTGTGCACTTGATCATTCCATCTCTGTGTTATGGGTGCGGGCCCCTGTAAAAGTTAAAAAGACGCAAGTTTATTCTTAAAAACTCACTTTGAGTCATTTCTAGAAGCTTCTAGAAGGAATCTTGAGGTGGCAAGTTTGCTCCTTTGAGGTTCATGCATCCCATACCTTAAGGAGATAACCCCTTGATGTGAGGAGCTTATCCCTTTGAAGGAGGACTCTATCCCTTCATAGGTGAACCTGTAACCTCCTTCCTTTGCACTATAAAATGAAGCATTGGGCTGGTTACTGAGGAGGTTGAAAGCTAAATATTTTTGAGGTGAAATGCTGCTGGAACTTAGTCTTCCTAATTGAGCTTTTGTGAGGAAAGATTACATACCTTTTGATCTCATTTTGAAGAGTGTGAGGCTTGTCAAAGTAGAGGAGATTCCTGTTTTGGACCTTGGGAAGAGCTTGTACAACATCAAGGCACCAAAGGTTGTAAAGTTCTTCTATTTCAAAGTTAATACAATCAAGTTTATTTTTCTCAATAAGCTGTGTTTTATGGTGTATTTTATGGATTCCTTGATCACCATAATGAACATTATTTATTATATTAGCTATGCAGGTGTTATTTGATGTGTGCTTGTTTGTGATTGTAGGTTCTCAAAAGGAAACACTTTCGGACGGTTGAAGGATGGCTGCTACAAACTAGCATTGGAATTAAGGTAGGGTCTAAACACCTCTCTATTTTTTATTAATGAATCACAATATGTTTAGATAAAGGTAGATTTTCTTGTCCTTCTTGTCGCTAGATATCTGTTGATACTAGGGAGATCGGTCTTGTCCGCAAGGTCGATTTATCTGGCCAACAAAGAGGCTCTGTTCATGTTTCTGAAATCAATACACAACCTAATGTCTCCATTTTTCTTTCTCACTGGCACGAGATTGGCTATCCAGTGGATGTGTCTGACCAGGAATATGATTCTAGCATCAAGCATCTTGTTCAATTCTTTCTTCCCCAATGGTTCCAGGCTTGGATGCATCTTACACAACTTTTGTTGGTAGGGCTTGGCCTCCTTTTCCAAAGGGATCACATGCTACATAATACTGGTATAAAAGGTCTTTAGGTATTCATATGTCCATGCAAAGACATCCTTGTATTCTTTAAATATTTTGACAAATGCAACCTTTTCTTGCGAAGAGCACCCCTAGCCCAGGTTGACATTTTTTTGGTCTTTTTCGGTCCGAAGGTTGACCATTTCATACTTCATGGATGAGATGTGTGTTTTTCAGTTAGTAGTTTTCTTGAATTTAACATGCAATTCATACAAGTGCTCCATCCTAACCACTGATTTTGGAATCACATTGGGCTGATCCTTTTCCTCATCTTCCCTTTCATTCATAAGCTTGTCATGCTCCCTTTCGTTAATGACTACATTCTTGAATGTCTTCTCGCAGTGTAGGAACTTAAGGATTTTTTCATCATCTTCGAAAACCTGCTAGTTAGAGATGTTATCAGGCACAAACGATCTGAAAATCAATTCAATAGAAAATTTATTTTTCTTCAATCTAAAATTAGGCAAAATTTTAGTAGCCATATTAGCCATCAGATCAGCATCTTGGTTTTTCCTCGAGGTATATATGTAATATTAAAGGAATCAAAACTGTCAATTAAATCCCATACCTCATGCTAGTACCTCACCATGTGTGGAGAATTGCAATGTATCCTTTTCCCCACCTGATCTACGATTGTCTCTGAGTCACCAAAAACTTTAATATTTTTCACATTCATACCAATGGATTTCTTCAGGCCTTGCAATAGGCCCTCATATTCAGTTGTGATTTTGTGCATGTGAACTCCAATCGGTTGGCCGTTAGATGTTGGTTCCCTTGCGGGTCAATGAGAATACTTCTAGCACCTGCACTCTCAAGGCAGTTAGAGCCGTCAAAATAGAGTGTCCAGAATATTGCATCTAATGTTACATCAACTAAACTACTATCTAAGAAATTGGTCCTGTCATCTACTATAATACAGGATGGCTCATCAGTTTGGTTGTGGGAGGGAATTTCCAACTGAGTGTGTGTCAAAGTTTCTTCAACAGTTTATGCATGAAACTCTCCAAAACAAGTTTCCGAAACACTGAAACTATAGTTCCCAAGGATGGAGTTGGTAAACATTATAGTTTCATTGGGACCATTTAGTTCTGCTACCACATACTTCATGTATCTTTCCCTATCGAATCTCAACATATCACTCTTACCCTTCTGAGGCATCAAGAGATGGGACCAATCAGTCGAGAAGTATCCGTTGAATTTTGCTGACCAGTCCCTGCTAAGCAACATTCCATAAGCCTTAGGTATATCAAATACCACTATATCAATGACCTGAGTGTACTGTGGTTTAGCAACCATCCGAATCAACACATCCTTCAATTCTCCAATCACTATCACATTTGTCCTATGTAATTTCATGATTCGAGTTCCAGTTTTTTTTTCTTCAGGTATGGCCTGCAGTCTTTTAGCAACATCGTAAGGCATTATAGTGGATGAGGCCCCAGAGTTTACCAAGTAGTCATGGATGTTCATGTTGAAAATTTCAAACGTAATGAGGAATGGTGGGGTCATAGATTTCGATTTCCTCCCTATCATGGCTACGCTGACATCTTGGAGTTTTCGATTCATTTTGGATAACGTGGCCTCCATAGCTGATTGTATTTGGGCTGTGCTAATGGTACTAATAGGTTTGGACATTGGCTTCTTGGTTTGGGTGCTTGAGATGGTGGAAGCTTTGTCGTTCTGCTCATTCATAACTTTTAGCAGCAAATCTCTTTGCTGCGTTAATTTTAACTAGTCAAATTATGCGATATTAGCCCGAGACTTCTTGAGATCATCCACAATATTATAATAAATGTTATAAACAGGGTACGAAAGAGTAAACGTACCTATTTTTCCATTTTTAAGCGAGAGTTTACCATGCTGAGTAGCCTTCGTTACAATGGGAGACGCGTTTTCTTTCTCTGGATGACTTGCAACTAGGGTATTCTTGGATGGAGCGTTCAGACCACTCTTCTTGGCAGGAACTCTAGGGGTGAATGTTTTCATAGGGTGAACATCTTGCTTTGTTTGGTCTAAGGGATTTGTCACACTTGGTAGCGGCCCTTTAGTGCACGTGTGGATTTCATTAGCGTCGATTTATGCAGTGTTATCTCCTTTGTCGTCATTCTCATCACTATGGAAATCCCACAACACATTGATTTGGGTTTCCTCATTCGAGTGTTATTCTACTCGGTATACCTCCTCGATTCCTTGTTCTGGTTCGAGCTCCAATATGGGTTCTTCTTTATTGAGGAGAGATCCAATCAAAGCCAATTGTTCTGTGTTTAAAGCCCCTTCGTTAGGTGGAGCAGGCAATGCGAGCTGACCAAGGCCACCTTCTATTTTCTTTCTATAGAAAGGTTTGAAGGGTTTTCTGTTATTATAATCTCCTCCCTTGCCACAAATACTCTCTCCATGATTCCTTCTCATATCAATGACTGTGATCGTAAATTTTTTAATGATCCGATGCAACCCTTCCACATCCGTGGTGTCCTTGTCTTTAGTTTCAACCCCTTTGTTATCATTTCCATTATTCTTCTTGGATGTCTGAGGGGATTTCTTTTCTCCAGCTATGGGGTGGCATGCTGTGAGGCTGATCATTTCATTTTCAACTTTCACTGCCTCATCGATAGCACCTTGTAAGGTTTGCACATTACTGATTTTAACCCACATCGCTGTAGGGACAGGGAGAGCAGAGATATATAATTCTATTAGCAACTCTTCAGCGGGTCTAGCGGTAACTGGGATTCTATTGAACAAGGTGTTGAACTAGATATTAAAATCCTTAACCTTATCCTTGGTTTCCATTTTCAGATGGGATAATTCTAATACTAATGCCACAGGTGTTTTGTCATCACCAAAATTTTCCAAAAAGGCCTGTTGAAAAGAATCCCAAGAGGTAATTGACAATATTCTCAGACTGAAAAACCATGTGGAGGCTACAATGGTCAAAGTAAAAGAGAATAGGCAACACACTACATCCTCATCAGTGATCCCCAACCTATGCAAGGCTAGGAAGAAAGAGCGAATATGGTTATTAGTGGTATCTCCCCGCTCGGGGTCGAAATTGGGTAGCACTCTTTCTGTATTTTTGGGTAAGGGATGCTACTACCCAGGTACTGCTACAACATCCTGTGTAAGCGAGGGAGGGAGTGCTCCAGGAGGAGGTGGAGTTTGATTCCCACCCGGAGGAGGAAGTGGAGGTTGATTCCCACTTGGATGAGGAACATTGGCCATACTTTGGACATGGAAATTTTAGTTGGAGGCTTCTCTGTTAGGATCCTCAAAATCAAGCAAGGAGTTACCTTTAGAAGGGGAATCCTCAGGAATTTCTTCCCAAAGGGTGTCGATACTTTGCAAGGATTCTAGCACAATGTCTTTGAGAGAAGTGGCGGCTGATGTATCTTTGCTCAGGGTAAAGATCCTTGGATTTCTCTTAGTTGTCGGAGGTAAAGAGTGGAAGATGGGAAGCTGAGAGAGGGAATGAGCATAAGACCGAGTAAGTACTCTGACTAGTTGTTCCTGAGTGACAGGATACTACCACAATCTCTCTTCCTTGGGTGACCCGGAAACAGGATTTAGAGGGGTATCTATTTCTTCAAGATGAGGCTCTTTCAAATGTCTGGTAGGATCTCTCTGACCTTTATGATCCATACATTAATACTTTTGAATCCATGCATGGCACTTATAGATGAAATCTTGAAAAGTTGGAGAGGGCGGTTCAGGCCCTCCTTCTAGTGCCAATTTGTTGACATGGAAAATGTGCACGATGCCACTAAGGGGAACTAACCCGATCGCAAGTCCCAATTAGACCTGCTTTCGTTTAGGTTGGCTAGCTCCGACGGGTTTTAAGGGACCCTGTAAACCGCTTGAATATGTAAAAATATTGCTTCTGGGAGTAAGAATTCAATTAAATCAACAAAATGAAACAGCTAAGATCTATGTATTAAATCCTATCTATACTACTTATAACTACTCTAATCTATCCTACAAGAGAATTATACAGAGGTTTAAACATCATATATATGTTCAACAAGAGCGTGATAAAGAAGGTTAAACATCATGCATAGATTCAAGTCCAAATAAATCAATTACTGAATTCACAGGTAGACAAGACTGTATTAAAACTAAATTGCAATCCAATCACTCATATAGGAATCCATATTCTTCTATGGAATTAAAACTGCAATTGATGTTTAATTTAGTTTCAAATCAGAGACCATTCACCAGTTAACCATGAAATTGAATCACATTCAATTTAACAAGGCTAATAGTGAATTGTAAGTCATCAATATGCATAAATATAAATCATATTTACAGTAATTCCAGTAACAACACTCTGATCCAAAACAATACAATTAGTCTGAAACTAAAGGCTCCTTATTCTCTAAAAAATAGCCCTCCTCATTCACAATAAAGCAACACTGTTATTCTCCAGAATAAAAAAGCCCCTTCTCCTCTTTGGAGGTAATACTTATGCGGCCTCTGAATGACCCTCCACATTCCATGCTCTTTCCATTCCCTCTTGTTGTTACACAGATCACTCTGTACAACTGTGGTAGGTTGGTGAAACTGTTGACCAGATGAGGTCACCCTACCTCTTCATCTTCCCATTGTTCCAGATAATCCCATCGAGTACAAAGTGATAAGATCATTAGTGTGACTGCTCGCACATAGAAGGCATAACAGCCAGGTTGATTCATTTCTTGAGGAGGAGAATAGGTGCTGGTGAGAAGTGAAACATATGTTGCCTTCCCACAATGGAGACCAGGATAGCTTTGCTTGCAGCCTAAATAGGCAACGCGTGGGGTTGCGGACATATTCTTTAAACGCAACGCTTCTGCATACACGGCCCTTCGAATCCCCTTATGCATCCTTTGCTTCTCATCTGTAAGGATAGCCATCATTATCTTGATGATTGTGAACAATAGAACAAAAATGCTCAATCAAATGCAAACGCTGCCTTTATTCATTTTATAAAACCACGGAATAAGTGTGAAAGGATTTATGCCTTGATACTCAGTCAATCATACAATTTCCCGCTCAACCTATAGGCTTGGCACAGTTTTCGAGGGCCTCCTTTCATCACAATCAGATACCACCCTCTTCCCAAGTCACAGGACCCATGCCCTCCACTGCCCCAATGCGCAACTGCACTATCGAGATTGCACAGGCCCGCCTTTTACATTGAAAACCTGATCCTCTATTATATCGCAAATTTTGAAAAACACGGGAAAACACTGAAAATTCCTCCCCAATCACTTAGGCCAGACCTCAAAATTTATGTGTTAGGGTCTATAAATATTGCCAGGTCCAGGCTATCACATATCACAATAGGCGCGAGCCTAGGGCTCCATTGATTGCAATATGCGATAAGGTTGCGGACCCGAAAATATATACATTGCATTTGATAGGTCGGCGGGTCCGCTATATCACTGTGTAAAATATGTATAAGGCCCAGACTCCCACCGATATGTGATATGCGATGAGGTTGCAGACTCAAAGCACATATACATTAAGGCTCATAAATCCCTTTGGGTCCGCACTGTTGCCTTTCGCTTTGGAAACCCCGACTATAATGTTTTTTTGAAAACACAAGGGCATAAGTGAAAACCTGCGTATGGTTGTTGGGGCAGATTTGAAAATAAATAAGCCTAGTTTAATAATCATCGGCAGGTTTGGCTTCCACCTCCCCGCTAACTGTATATCCCGTGCTCCGTCGATATGCCATGAGCGATTGGGAACCAGACCCGAAAATATATGTATTCCAGCTGATAAGGCTGTCGGGTCTAGTGAGAAGCGGAATGCCATGTATGCATATGTCTTGGACATAGGCCGATTGCGATATGCAACGGGGTTTTTGGACCCAAAAATATGTATATTGTGGTTTATAATGCCATTGGGTCCGGAACCCTTGTGGCATGTGTTATGCGAAGGGTTTTCTTTGTAAAGAGCTTATAACGTGACAATGATGCGATGAAGGGTTTTGTGTATGAAGTGCACAAATGCCCGTAGTGAGGGTGGGGTGATTATGCGTGCGGGCATAGAAATACCACAAATTCATATGAAGATTAAAAAGTCTGATGGAGGGAATGAATGAAGGGTTAAGCTGCGTCAATAATGAAATATGCCACAAAGATTTATCAAAGGGGGCCTTGACCGTTTAGAAATTAAAGTTTTGGCTTGGAAAAGAGCCAAAATCCTTGGGATTGGACAGATCATTCAGAGGAGTGCAAGATCAACTTATAGGGGGGCCCATTCAAAATTTCTACCAAGGCAAGTTTTAATAGGGTAGTGATTGTGGCCACAACAAACCCACAACATAATGGGGTGGATGAAAGGAAGAACATAAGTATTGTGGGAGTTTCATGAGAAATGTTACATGATCAAGGAAATGTTACATGATCAAGGCCTACTACTACACTAGTGGGTTGAAGCATTCAAGAAAATTGTATATGTGCAGAACATAAGTCCTCATCAAATTCGCATGATGAGTACACTAGAAGAAGCTTATTTAGGTAAGAAACCAGATGTGGCACACTTCAGGATCTTTAGTTTATCAATCTACTCTCATGTTACCAAGGATGCAAGGAAAAATCTAGAACCAATAACTGAGTTGGGCACATTTATGGGCTACACTGATACACCTCACAATTATCAGGTGTATCTACTATCTCACAGGATGACAATGGTTGGTAGAAATGTGAAGTTAGATGAAGAGAAGGTCATGAGATGTTCCCTTGAGAGGGAGATTTAGTTACATGTAGATGAGGATATTTTAGCTACAAATGAAAAACCTCAGGATGATGTGGAGAAGCCACATGCAGAGGAGCAGAGAGTGGAAACACCCACTCATGCAGAGACTTCCAAAGATGGAAGGAATCACATTAAAGAGGCTAACAGATTGATGCATGATGCTAGAGAGAATGTAGGAGCACCCAAATTACAACACAGGCAGAGGAGGTCACTAGATCAATACACTAGCTATATGGTTCTTATGAGAGAGAGAGTAGAGATTGAGCCATCTTCATTCAAGGAACCGATGTAGAAACTAGTATGGGTTGATGCCATGGTTGAGGAGTATGACTCTATTATCAGAAACAATGTTTGGGAAGTGGTCAGGGGACCATTAGACAAGTCATCGATGAGTTCTATATGGATTTATAAGGTAAAGAAAGCAGTATATGGGAGTGTGAAGAAACATAAGGCCATATTTGTGGCCAGAGGGTTCTCTCAAGTGGAGGGAATTGATTACAATGAGACATTTTCTCCATTAACAAGTTACTCTTCAATCAAATCTATTCTAGCACTTTCAACGCAGATGGGATGGAAGATATATTAGATGGATGTGAAGACAACATTCCTCAACAATGTGATTGAGGAAGAGGTGTACATTGAGTAGCCAAAAGGATTTGAGACCTTCAATAGAGAGTCAGATGTGTGCAGACTCAAGCGAGTGTTGCATGGATTGAAACAAGCACCTCGTACTTGGTACACTAGGATTGAAAACTATATCACTAGGTTAGGATTAACCAAAAGTGAAGTAGATGCGAACCTTTACCATATTGCGGTTGAAGGTAGATTATTGATTATAGTATTATATGTCAATGATTTAATTCGAACAGGTGATGAGAAGCTGGTAAAATCTTGCAAAGAGGATACTGCAAGAGAATTTGAGACGAAGTACCTAGGTCTCATGCATTATTGCCTTGGTATGGAAGTATGGAAAGAAGATGAGGAATTGTTTGTCTCTGAGGGAAAGTATGCCAACGAGATACTGAATGAGTTCCACATCGAGAGAAACAAACCCATGGAGACTCCTCTAGCAAGAAATTGGAGAAAGGAAGATCCTACTTTAGGTGAAGTAGTGGATGATACTATTTACAAGCATCTTGTGGGTTCACTTATGTATTTGGTGAACACACGACCAAACATATGTTTTGTAGTTATCCAACTTACTCAAGAAATGGTTAAGCCAAGCAATCTCTATTGGAAGGACCTTGAACATGTGTTGAGATACCTAAGAGGCACCACTCAATTTGGTATTTGGTACATATAGATAGAGGGAATGAAGCTTCAAGGCTTCATAGATGCAGATTGGGCAGGGAGTCCATCTGACAGGAAGAGCACATTAGGGGGAATCTTCAGTATTGGGTCAACAATAGTTTCTTGGTACAACAACAAGAAGAGATCAGTTGCACTAAGTTTGGCAGAAGCATATTACATGACTGCTAGTCAAGCATCTTGTTAGGCTATCTAGATGAGGAAGATCCTTATTGGGTTGTTTGGTCAATAGATGGATCCTATAGTGATTTACTGTGATAGCCAGAGTTGTATCAAACTCTATGAGAATCCAATTTTTCATGATCGGTCCAAGCTTATCAACATCTGGTATCACCATCTACAAGATTGTGTGCAAAGGAGAATCATGTTACTGGAGCACATTCCTACAGAAGAACACGATGTAGATATTTTGACCAAGGAATTGTAAAGATGAAAATTCGAGTTTCATAGAGGAAGGATCGAGGTAGTAGATAATCCCTTTCTTGTTGAGAGGGATTGTTGAAAATGCAACAAGAAATTCCCAATTTAATATTGTCCTTGAATTAAATTTGGAATAAAATTGTAATTCCACATCTCATGACAACTTATATTAGTTAACTAAGTTAATTTTACTTAGTTGGCTCAATTGATTTGAGTCGAGGGTCTAACCAAAGTCATGTAGAGTGTATCCTACATTATAGGAGCCCTGGTTGAGTTTATTTTGAGTTGTAATTAATTAATTCGGTTTAACTGAGTTAAAGTGAGTTAAAATAGTTCCAATTGTTGGAGGAACTAGTGGGAGGTCTAATAGTGTGGTGTTGCCTGCAATGATCAACCAATAAACTAATGGTTCACTCATAAATAACTCATGAATGTCAGATTTGAGAAAGACCCAGTTGATATTGGAGTTTAGGGATAATGTATTATTAGTTGTATAATCATCCAAATTATACAGGTGGTGCATGTAGTTAGAGGAAGGCCTATGAGGATTACACAATTCCTATTGATGAATTTCCCTAATTAATAGGGGGATAATTCCCTAGGGAACAACATAAGGAAACATGGAATTGGGAAAACAAATAATTTTTTAAGTATTGGCCTGGGCTTGTCTAGGAATTTGTGAGACAGATAGAGATAATGCAAAGGTTGCTCAGGCTTGAGAAAATCATTATAATCTTCTTATATTTTTTGACTAATACAATATACAGTTAGTAGGAGTTTTTAGTTGTGGCTTTCCCTAGGAAATAATTGTGTAATGTGTTTATTGAATTCTTTCTCTTGTATGCTTTGTGATTTTGTGATGTTTTAATTGTTTCAGCTAATAAGTAGAGTAGATTCAAGTCTATCGTTTTAGCATATTACAATTAATAGTTTGAATATACAAGTAATTTATACAAAAAATTCTTCAACAAAAGACTTACCACAAAAATTAAAACACACTATCTCTCCAACCCTGAGGGGTTTTCCGTAATTGTGATATACCATTATTTTTTTAGTAAGTCAACACCCATAGAGGAATTGTAACTGGTGACCTATCGCATGGAGTTCCTTAAAAATGCACCCTTCACCGTTGAACCAAATCATGGTGGGATAAGTATGATAAACCATTGGAAAGGTCTCTTTGATGAATATCCATCCATGCACTATGCGTGGGAACCTACCTTGATCTATTGCAAACAACATGCCTTCAAAAAACATGCCATTAATGCATGTATACACCAGACATAATTACATTGTTTCAAGGATTCCTCACTTATCCTTCTGCTATGATGTTTCTCAACTAAAGATCATACATACTAGCTGGATTACCTTGAGCCTGATACTTCCTTTGACATCAATGACTACTCAGAAGTCTCTAGTGCCAATCACTTGACAATCATTGAGAACAATTTGGCCAATAATCACCCCCTTTGGAATTGAGGGAAATTTTGCCAAATGTTTCTAAGGCATTGATGGAAACAATCATGCAAAACTCACCCTAAATCCAGTTGCGTTTAATCTTTCCCACACTCTGTCTGAGTGGGCTCATTCATCTCTTTCCCGAGTGTGATACTTGGTAAGGATGATTACACACCAAGCTTCTTTGAGTTGTTCACTTTGTACCACAGGGCCATACATCTTTTCCCTTTGTTTTATCCTTCTTCTCCCACATTTATGACTATTCGGTCTATGCTACCCCTTTCATGATGCTTTAGGAACATCAATGTCTGAGCCACCCATATTCTTACAAATTTTAGCCACACAATGTAATGTTGGGTTCATGCTTGGAGAAGAAACCTTCTTCCCCTTTGACATTAATGGTAAAGGGTATACACAATTGACAATTTCCCACCTAAGATCATGCCTCTTCATGACTAAGAGTGTAATTGAATCATAACCTACCATGCATATATACATACAAAGTAGAAATGAATTCCATTCATCATTCTTCTCTTGCAAATTACTCTTTAGGTAATACAATGAACTAAGTAGCTACCAACTCACAGACACACTGAGCCATTTTTCCATAAGGGAGAGACCACTCCCAACTTGTCTTTGAGGAACTCAAAGACTCTCTAGAAAGCAACTTCATGAAAATGTCTGCAAAATTCTCATTAGTAACCACATATTCCAATTGAACAACATTATCAACAAGTTGATCTCTCAAGAAATGATATTTAATTGGAATATGCTTAATATTTGAATGCATAATAGGGTTCTTGGGGATACTATGGGCACTCATGTTATCACACAAAATGGGAATTTGATCATCAATTTCAACTTTGATATCATTTAGCGTCTGCTTCATCCTCAGAATTTGAGTGCATTAAGTAGATACAACTATGTGCTTTGACTCTGCTGTAGACAAAGAGATGGAATTTTGTTTTTGCTCGCCTAACACTAGGAAATTCCCCAAAAAAGAATGCTACTCCACTGGTACTTTTCCTATCATTGATATTTCCAGTCCAATCAATATAAGTATAATATTTTAAGGTAAAATCTTGACCTCTTTCATACAAAAAAGCGTAGCTTGTTGTGCCCTAAAGATATTTGAATATCCTTTTAACTACATTAACATGGTTTTTTTTTGGATGTGCTTGAAATAGGGCCACCAATCCCATTGCTTGAATTAATTAAGTACAATAGGATTCCGATCATGGACCTGCACATTTTCTGATTGGCAGTGGGGGACTCACCTTCTTTTCTCAACTTATAGCTAGTCACCATAGGTGTACAATTAGGTTTACAATCATCCATCCCAATTTTTTTCAAAATTTATTTAAAATACTTGGACTTGGAGATAAAATACCTTTTTTGTCTAAGTTATTTGCAATCCAAGGAATAATGGAAACTCTCCTAGCATGGAAATTTCGAACTACTTTTACATTTCTTAAAAAAATTGATGTCCCATTTGCTCGAGGTCACTTCCAAAGATAATTTCATCTACATACACAACAATAATAAACATATTATCATTTTCAGATTTCATGTATAAATTTTGTCTACTATTCCTCTTCTAAATCTTTTATTTTGTAGATACTTATCTAGCCTAACAGACCAAGCTTATGAAGCTCTCTTTATCCCATACAAAGCTTTTCTCAGCCTGCGCACAAGGTTTTCATCTCCTGAAAGATGAAATTTTCTGGCTATTCAATGTCCACATCCTCTTCCAACTCACCATTGAGGAATACTGATTTTACATCCATTTAGTAAAATTTAAAGTTCTTATAACAGGAAAATGCCAACAACATTCTTATAACCTCTAATATAGCTACAAGGGAAAATGTTTCTTCAAAACATATACTTTTGATTTGAGCATAACCTTTACACATTGACCTGGAATTGTTCCACTCAAGATTCTTCGACAAGGTTGTAAATCCTGGCCGTGATAGCTAGATCAGGCTGAACCTAAAGGGGAGCAGGTTGTAATTCATTTTCTCAACGAACTCCAGGCCTATAGGCATATGATTAGATCCACTGTAGGGAAGAATGTGGGATTGAACTTTGATATTTTGAGCCAGAAAATAATCAAAGATTAGAAATATATCTAGGAATGTTGGTATATATATTGGACCGTAGCAATGATTTGTCCAGGTATATTTAAACTTAATGAGATTTATGCCTATAAGTTTTTTTCTTCTAGATGAAGTCCTCCATATTCTCTTGGAATTGGTCTAACTTGTGAGCCTCCCTTTTTCTCCCACTTGTGCATCATGGTGTTAAAATCCCTGCCTATGGCACATATCAAGGAATAGATGTGGTCCTTTTGGCCCAATAATGAAGCCCAAGAATCCTTATTTTATTTGAAATGCACAAGAATATAAACGTTTAACATGATCCATACCTATTTTTGGGAATGTGTTGCAACTTGATTTCCAACCAATGAAGGATTGGAAAAATGGTTGATCATCTTAAGTTGTGTGGCGTTCCATAGGGTGAAAAGTCCCCCTGATGCTCCCCTTGAGCTTATTGCTAATATTCTACCATCATTCCATAAACTATGCTCTCGATGAAGGAGATATTGAGCCTCCACTTTTTATTCTTGGGGTGGGTCGCTGAAGGATTTTTCATGATTTATTAGATATTTGACTTCTTCCATTCTTTTCTCCTATCCTAAGTGATGCAGGTAAATTCACATTTTCCTGCAAATTCTGACTCTACTTCTAGTATGTCAATGCAATAATCACATCAATGTGCCCATACACCTTTAACCACTTTTTAATCTTGTTCTTTATTCTTGCAATAAAACAAACACACAAAAAATCTATGCATCCTCACTTGTGATATTTAAATTTCATATCATTTAATTTCAAACCCATATACAAGATCTGAATCTCAGCTTAATTCCAAATTACACTTAAAATTGGAATTATTCATTCACACATACAAACAAAGACAATTCATAAACATAATGAAAATTCCTTTCATTAATAAAATCATGTCCATACAATTACATAACAATTACAAAATTATTTATTCCTCTCTTTTCTTGATCTCACATTCATTTTGGCCATTTTGTTCTCATTTTCTGCAGGCTTACAATAAATAGAATTAAGGAATGCAATATATTTTCTAAATCCTAAAATAACTCCATAAATCACCCATAAATTACTCCATAATGTATATTTTCCTAAATCCTCAAATTACTCCATAAATTGTCCATAAATATCTCCATAAATCATATTTTTCTAAATTCTGAAATCACTCAATCTATCCCTAGAATCTCTCATGCTTCAAGATAGATTTATTTTTTCCTTATGGAATAAATCTCACCTATCCATAGATTTTCTAACACTATGAATCATTAATTCTAAAACTCATAAAATATACCAACTTGGCAAATACAATTTATTTACATAGAAGAATATTATTTTTTTCTCAAAAACAAAGACCCCATTTTTATTCTTTTTCATATCAAAGACTTAATGGCTTGGAAGCTCTAATGCTCTTGCATCAAAATCCCATGGTAAAAAAAATCTCATGACCTCCTCGTTATGTGTCATCAATTTCTGAATCCTCCGAGATTGAAAACTTTAGTTTATAATTTGTCAACCACTTCATTACGCTACTACTCCAGTTCTTCTGCTGCTACTGCATTTGTCTCTTCAGGTTTCTAAAATTTAATTTGCAACCTTCCTTTGATTTGGCTAATGTATACTTGAGCAGTCAAATGTGCCATGTTGCAAACTACCTTCTTCCTTCTACAATACCTCTGTTTGGACACTCTCTCCATCAACATCAAAATCTCATTAATTTCTTCATCCAACTTTATTCTTGGTTGTTGAAATATTCTGCTGTTAACTTCCATTTTCTACATGCTCTTCTCTTCCATACCATTGTTATATGACACTCTGATATTCTTCTCTAAATCAACTTGAACTATGCCTGCAACGTCTATGCATCCACATCCATCTCTTGCTAGCCATTCTAAATATCTCATCTCCTACTCAAAATCCTTAAACAATAAATTTTAATGTTTTACTTGAGGTTTAACGATATCTTTAGGAAACATTTTGGCTTCTATTTCTTTAATTATCTCTTCATGTTTATCTTCAATTTCTATGTCTGCATTCACATAAAATTCATTAGTTTCATAAATATGATATTCTTGGATCTCATACACTACGACATCCTCTTCTTCACCAAGAACTTGTCCTTGTTCCAATTCATAATAGTTTACTTTTTCTACCTCGTTCTCAACTACTTTGAGTTCCCCTTCTTTCAACAAGTTTCTTATCATGTGTCTCATCTTCTTCTGCAACTTTCTTGCAAACAATTCCTTAACCAACATTTACATTCATTCCTGAAAATCCATCCACATTTCTAGTCTTCAACTTCTTGTTGTAGTAGATCCATAAACACATTAAACTGGCCTTCATCTCATCCATCTCTTTCTCAAATTCCACATTCTTCATCTTCTTCTTTATGTCATTTTCCTTAACATATACTTTCCTTCTCCCGTGGCTTTCACCTGAACCTTTTTAATGAACCTATGTGGTCACCCTTCTATCTATATTTTTGAGCTTCTCCATGCTCAACCGTGAATTGCAACTAAGCCTCTCCTCTGTAGCAAGTATCCTCTTCTTGCTACTCAATACCTCATCAAGATCTATTCACTAGCTTGACCTTTTGGTTTTTTCTCTAGTTCCCTCCTTAGAACCTTCTCTTGGAAATTCTACCCACACTCACTATGGAACTACCCTCTAATAACTTCTACCCAACTACTACTTGTTGGAAGTCGTCCTTGTTCTCGTCGCAATCCTCAATTGCAAAGAGGGTACTAGTTATGATACCAATTGATGCAAGAAAATTCACCTCTTCCTACAAATTCTGACTCTCTACTTTTGGGATGTCAATGCAATACTGACATCAAGGTGCCCATACACCTTTAACCACTTTTTAATCTCGTTACTTTTTCATGCAATAAAACAAACACACAAAAATCTAGGCACCCTCACTTGTGATATTTAAATCTCATATTATTTAATTTCAAACCCATATACAAGATCTAAAGCTCTACTTAATTCCATATTACACATAAAATTGGAATTCTTCATTCACACACACTGAAAGACAATTTGTGAACATAATGAAAATTCCTTTCATTAATAAAACCATGTCCATACAATTACATAATAATTACAGAAGTATTCATTCCTCTCTTGGCCCGATCTCACATTCATTTTGGCCATTATTTTCTAACTGCCAGTAGGCTTATAATAAATAGAATTAAGAAATGAAATGTATTTTGCAAATCCTAAAAGCACTCCATAAATCACTCCATAATGTATATTTTCCTAAATCCTCAAATCACAACATAAATAATCCATAAATCACTCCATAAAACATATTTTTCTAAATTCTAAAATCACTCAATCTATTTGTAGAATATCTCACATGTTTCAAGATATATTTGCTTTTTCCTTATGGACAAACTATCACCTATCCATATCTTTTCTAAAACTATGACTCATTAGTTCTAAAACTCTTAAAATATACCAACTTGGAAAATACAATTTATTTACATAGACGAATATAAATTCTTCTAAAAAATAAAGACCCAATTTAAAGTTTGTTCATATTAAAGACTTAATGGCTTGGAAGCTATAATGCTCCTACATCGCTAAGCCCTTGTAGTTACAGGAAATATTATTCATTATTTATTGTGTGCATGGGTTGCCCCCTGATTTGGGGCAACATTATTCCATTTCTTATTGGATATGTTTTCTTGCAACTGGATGTCCAAACCTTCAGCTCCCATTTCCTTTTCCTTCTCAATTTTCTCCATTCTTATTTCTTCGTTGGTTTTCCTTCCCCTTTTGTGTTGCCTCTCCATTTCTCTCTCTTTTTGGGCTTCTATTTTTTCATCCAATGAACTAACAGAATTTGAATCTGCTTTAATACCTTGATGGGAGAGGAACTCGTCATCTTCAATTTCTTGATTATCTTGGATTAGTTCATTCCATCCTTCCTCAAGGACAACATTTTCTCATTATAATTGTGTTGGTCTGTTTCCTCATGGAGCCATGGATCTAGAAGAAGGGGGTTAGCCTTTGGGATCTCACCTTCTACGACTTCCATATTCAAGGCTTGAAAGCTAATGCATCTTCAACCAACATTTCCAGACTTGTTGGTTCCTTCTCCGGTACATTTTCTTGACTCCCTTGGGGTATTGTGTCATGATCCTTTATTGCTTGCTTGTTCATTATGCTTTATGTGTTGTTGCTATAGCTATTGTTGATGAGTTTCTCCTCTCCTCTTCACTTGTTGTCATTTCTCTCCAACCTCACCTTGACTTTACTGCTCTTCATGTTTTTCTTGCAGTGTCTGGCAAAGTGGGCATACTCATGGCATGATTTATACTTAAAGGGAAGTTTATCATACTCACCCTCTTGAATGTGAGCCTAGTTTTCTAGAGATATATTGATAGCTACTGGGATACCTTTATCTAGATCCACCTCCACGCAGATGCAAGCACAAGAAAACAAGGCTTTATGGGGCTAAAATTTGTCAATATATTTTCCTAAAGTGTTTCCAATTCTTCTGAACATAGCACCATTCCAACAATGCAGGGGGGAGGATTGGCAGTTTGACCCAGATTGGGACTACTGAAGGAACATCACATTCAGGGTTGAAGTTGGGGCTCCAATAATCTAAATAAAGTCCTTGAGCACCCATGAAATATGGTCCAATTCAAAAGATCAAATCCTGATCAAACTTATTTTCAAAAAGTTGTAAAAACCCTTGCCACAAAAGAAGGAGGCAATCTCACCTTTGATAAGGTGCTTCCAATTTTTATCCACCCATTTATGAACCATTCAAGGATAAAACTAGAGGCATATGAACTGTTTAACTAATCCTCTCTCAACGAGTTGTAATTCTCTTGATTTAGCTTGGGGGGCACATACCTCAACCTTTTATATCTCATCAAGGTTTTCGATGAATCGGGAAGGATTATACTTTTGAGACTTGGGCCCATTTAAGATAAATTTATTGAAAACTTCAACTTCAAAAGAGGTGGGGGAAGGGGCCCCGATCCTCCATCTGCATGAGACATGCCAACTTAGCTATTGCTAGGCAGGGAACAATGATAAACCCTGTCACCAATCCAATACACATAGATAACTTTCCACCCACCAAAAATACAATCCCTAAAAGCTTGAATCACAACAAGAACATAGCAGCAAGTAACAATTAACGATTATCTCAGAGGTTTCTCGACTAACCATTATCCATTTATTGGGCTAGTTTTCTTTGGTCTGATTAGTTGTCGAGGGAATCAAACATTGGAGGATGAATTTCTTAGTTTGGTCCTGTGTTATGTGTTTTATCATAAGAAGATAAAGTTGAGGTAAAATGTTTGGAGCAATAATCTTAAAACTAGAAGAATAAACTTGGACACTAAAAAGTCAAGCTATTTGGATTGCTTAGGGAAACAATATTGAGGCTTAATTTAAGGTTATATAGATCTATCCCTGTTTCTTCTTAGCAGAATAATCTTAGAGTATCGAAAGGCCCGTGTCCTTCATAGAAATTGAGGATATCTTAAAAAAAATTGCTAAAGGTAGGAGTATAGGTCTAGATGGACGCACTATAGAATTACTTATAATAATTTTTGATATCTTGGGTCCAAAGTTGTTGGTTGTTGTGGAGGAGACTAGAGTTCTTGGGAAAGTGTATGATACTCTTAATGCAATTGTTATTGCATTAATACCCAAATTCTCTAATCCCTTGTCCTTCAATGATTTTATACCAATTTATTTGTATCGTTTGGTCTAAAAATCATTTCCAAAGCGATTGCTAACCAAATCAAAAGTAAGCTAATTGACTGCATGGTGAAGTAATAATTTGGTTTTTTGGAAAATTGTCAAATTTTATATGCTATGGGTGTTGCAAAAGAATGCATACATTCAATCAAAGTTAAGAAGTTGGAAGCCTTAGTTCCAAAGGTGTACCTACTCAAAGCCTATGACAAAGCGGATTGGGGCTACTTCATACTTTTAAAAAATGGCTTGGGCCTTGAAGCAACAAACTGGATAACTGGATAATGGGGTGTACACATTTAACTAATTTTGTTGTTCTTTTCAATTGATCTCCTAGTTTTTTGGAAGCTATAGGGGTTTACGACAAGGGTGTCCTATATCACCTCTGCTTTTATTAGTTGTGGAAGGCTTGAGAAAATTGATTGGTAATGTTTGGAGGGATGGAAAGATCAAAGGGGTAAAGGTGGCTGCTAGGATTTTTATAAGTCATTATTTCTTTGTGGACAATGTGCTGCTAATTGGGAGATCATTTGTGGAATAATGGTTATACTTCAATGAAATTATTGAGGTTTTTTTTTAGGCATTTGGAATGAAAATAAATGGTTAGAAATCCTTCTTCTTAACTCATTTGGTAGAAGAGAAAACCTTATATAAGATAATATCCTTTATACCTTCCAACATGGCTTCATTGATTTGGGATTTAAGTATTTGGGTTACTTTCTAAAGCCACATATTTATTTGAAGGAAGATTAGTTTTGGCTTCTAAAAAAATTGGAGAAGAAATTGGAAAACTAGTTTTTCATATGGCTATCTCTTGGTGGCAGAAATATACTTGTCAAATATTTCCTGGAAAACATACCTGTTTATTGGCTCTCTATGTCCAAGATTCCCAAGAACATTTAAAAATCAATGAAAAAAAGGTTAAACTTCTTATGGTATGGAAATAAAGCTAAGGAAGGAGTCCATTTAGCTAGTTGGGAGAGTTTATGATGCCACAACATAGTATTTTCTCTAATAGTTGCAGGAGTTTTTCCTTCTTCTTCTCCACTCTTAGGAACCACAAAACTATTGCACCCATTATTAACAATGTTTCCCAACAACTTATACAAAGTTCCAATTTGAAATCCCCTCAACAATATCATTTATCCTCAAACCATTTTATAAATGTCCTTTTCAAACACTGTTTGTAGACCTGCATCGCTCATATTGCTTAGATAAATCAAATTTCTGGATTAAATCCTAGGAAGTGTAAAACAATAAGGAGTGTCCTATTCTTTCCAACCGTTAGTTTCAACTTGACTTTTCCTTGTCCTATGATTTTGATTTTTGACTCATTTTCTAGGAAAACATCAACACCATCAAATATTTCATACTCGCAAAACAACTCCTTGTGAGGAGTTATGTGAAAGGATGCCCCTAATCTGACCAAGCATGCCTCATGATCTATTTGTGTGCTTGAATAAACCAACTACACTTACCCTCCTTCATTTGAGGAGGTTTTTTCTTCCATAGAAAGAGAATCATTAGATCCCTTCCCTTTTAATGAATTTTAGATCGACAATATTTCTTGTAATGCTCTTCTTTTCCACATCTCCAACATACATTTACAAACTTTCCTAGAGATTTATATAATCATCTTGATTTAGATATCCCCTTGAGGACTTTTTTTTATTTCTTTTCTAGGAGTGCCTTCTTATAGAAAAGGCATCTCTGTTCTAGATTTCCATGCTTTTTCGTCTCATCTCCTTTGATAACAAGGATGAGGCTATTTCATCAATATTTAAGGTAGTTACATTACTATCTATGACAACAACCGAATTATCCCACGAATCTTGTGGAGAACAGTTGACATGTAGAAGAATTCCTCGTGCAACGAGTGAGTATTTTCACGGTCCCAATTAGACCCTTTTTCGATTAGATAGCCGTATACTCTCCAAAACAAAGGCCCAACTCCCTATATTATCTAAAACTAAAATTAAACTAATTTAAAAACAATAACTAATCTAGGGAAAATATATGACATATTATAATATTCACAATTATCTACAAAATATAAACATAAACTGCTGGTATGATGGGATCAATTTAAATAACAGAGGACTAAAGGATTCAAATGGACACAATACCACATGAAATGTCATGTAATCTCAAATCCTAACTGTATTTTGGGTCCAGATAACCACACATATAAGTTTTGAAAAAGTTTTTTAGTTTTTTTTTTCTTTTTTTTTTTTTGGTTTTGTTTTTTGTTTTTGTTTTTGTTTGTTGTTTGTTTTGTTTGTTTGTTTGTTTGTTTTTGTTTGTTTGTTTGTTGTTTTTGTTTTTTGTTTTTGTTTTGTTTGTTTTGGTTTTTTTGTTTTGTTTTGTGTTGTTTTGTTTTGTTTTTGTTTTGTTTTTTTTTGTTTTTGTTTTTGTTTTGTTTGTTTTGTTTTTGTTTGTTTTTTTTTGTTTTGTTTTTGTTTTGTTTTTTTTTTTTGTTTTGTTTTGTTTTGTTTTGTTTTTTGTTTGTTTGTTTTTATTTATTTATTATATTATTTTTTTATATCAGAAAACGCGTAAAATATATCATATATATATATATATATATAGTATATATAAATATATTATATATTATATAATATATATAGTTTTTCATCTTATTCAAACAATTTTTTTGTTATTTTATGAAATATTTATGTATGTATTAAAAATAAATAAAAGAGAAAATTTACCTCGAAAATGATAGCAAATAAAATTCTATCTTTTGAATATTAGATTCCAATTATCAAACAATAATGAAAAATTAATAATTCATAAGCCTTTGTTGATAAATGGATGTTGACTGTAACATGTCATAAGAAATGTTTAACAAAAAAAATCAAATTATTCACTTAGAATTGAATAACAAAAGTTGGAGATAAATACCATGCATCCATTAAGTAATTAAAGAGATGTCCAGACATAAATTTCATAGCTTATCACACATTAAAACTGAGACTAATGTTCAAAAAAGATTTTATTTCAAAATTAATTCAAAAATACAAATTTGTAGTCTTCACATTTTCTCGACCCCTTACACCAACACAAGAGGTTCTATAAATACTTGAAAAAATAGGATATGTTTCAACAGATAAGGTACGTCTTAAAACAAGAAAATCAAAATATTTTCTGAAAGTAAATATCGAATTCTAAAAATATAAATTCTATCACTGTTCAATAGACATCTCCCTGATAAGTAGGTAACTTCTCTTCGTTTTCAGAATCTACATAGTTTAGATTGAGCAATAGATGGGGTGCATGAACCTCGAAATTTTTCACCCATTGTGAATATACCATGGAAACAACTGAGAAGTGAATAGAAGGAAATTGATTTATTTGACAACTGAAAATCAAACCTTGGAATTTATTCTTTCTTTTCTGATATTTGATTTCAAATTTAGCAGTGAGCTTAATTTTCTCAAAAGCAATTTGTAGAAATTTCTGGAACTTTTTCCACGTCCAAACCTTGATCCTTTTAATTTCTATATGATCCTTGACAACAAGTTCCTCTTTTGGCTGCTTTAAATCCCCTGAAACAATTCCTTTCAGTGGCTTTGGCCCTCAAAGGTCGAATTCTTCTATAAAATCAATCCCTTTCTTCCAATTTTTTAGGCCTTTCCCTTGTCCAGTTTTGGTCCACTCTCTGATTTCCCTGGCTTCATCTGCCTTATGGTTCAGAGATGAAAGCATTAATCTTTTATTTGTTTTTGAAATTTTTGGAATTTCATTAGATTGAAATTCTTTATCCTAGTCAAGAATAGACAAAAATTTATTTTTATTGTATTTGTCTTCTTCTATTAAAGAATCGATCCTTTCATTTAAATCTGTAATCTCTCGATAAAATCTTAAGATTTTATCCATTTTCTTGTAGAATTTTGATTGATTTTTTCTAAAATTAGACAAATTTGTAATACTTTTCCTTTAAAAATCTCAAGACTTTGTGTGGTCCCTTGATTTTGATTGAGTTGGATTTGAAGAGAATCAATTTTCTCTTTTAAAGTCGTAGTCATGATATCTATATTGCATTCAGCCTCTTCATTGAAAATGCGAGTTTGAGTTTCATGCATTTGCCTTAATTCTTGAATATGCTACTCATGCATTGAATTTCACTCTGTCAATTCTAATTGAAAATGTTTTTGTAGATTTTCTCTCTCTATTGTAAAACCTTGAATCAGAGTTGTAGAGAACTTTTGCCAATTTTCTTCATTAAGTAACTCATTTTTCTCCAATTTCTTCTCTAATACTTTAATTTTTTGTAGACTGTTGTGATATGAGGCTTCAAGCTCATTTAGATGATATTGGTTATAATTTACAAAATCTCCTAAGGCCTGAGAAAATTCTTGGGCCTTCTCTTTTACATCTCCTTAAGTTTGCCAACTGAATTTAGACACAGTCTCTAAAGAATCATGTTTTCTTTTGTTTGTTCTTCTCACAACTGACTTGGTCCTTGGTGTGAGAATTGAAATAGTAATCTATTAGAGAAGGAATTGTATATGGAATTGTTTCTAATTCAGAAACTATTTTGAATAAAAATGATTTCAAAGGGATCTTGGTGGAAATAGGTGTTAGTGAGGTTTTAAGAGATGGAGTGGAAACAATATCCATCTTTTCTTGCGATTCCATTGCCTCTTTACTTTTTTGAATGATAGTTTCATGCGATATTTGATTTTCCTTTTCTTTGTCAATTTCCATTTCTTGAATTTCTATGTAGTTTGGTTTCTTCTGCTCTATTTCTTCCAGTTAATTGATCAAAATAATCTCTTGTTCACTTACTGTTTTCTTTTCTGTTGCTTTGGGTGTTACCAATTTCTCTTGTTTTTCTTTAGGAACTTTGATCTTTCTTCATTCCTTCACGACTTTCTGCTTCTTTACTTGGTTTTTGGGTTTTATAAATAGAGTTAGAGATGAGGAATGGGTTGAGGTTGGCATCCTCTAGCTGTGGACTCTCTATTTCTTTGAGCTTCTCCCTTACCTTCTTCACTTGTTTTGCTGTTGGTGATTTTCTTTTCTTCCCCATTTTATGGTCTGTGAACCGAGAATAGAAAATATATAAGCTTTTCCTAATCAAAATTTGAAATTGAAATAAGAATCTTTTGTAGTTTCATCCTTCTTACACATAATTTATGCAACTAATATATTATTTATTTAATTCAAGTGTTGCCAAATCAGGTGTAAAAGAATGAAACAACATGCAAGATAAATGCTCTAGAGAATTACAATTTTTGATTAAAACCCTTAGGATAGTGTGAATTAATTTGTTCATTAACTTCCCATTGATTAATCCAAATGTCTTTTTCGTAAATTGAGATAACATCAGAAAAAATTATTATTGATATAAAAAACCCATAAAGTGTGAAACGACATAATTTCAAATTAATTCATTTCAATCACCTAAAAACAAAATGCATGCAAATTAAGGAAAATAAATATTATTTTATTTAGGGAGTTGGGTAGTCGGGTGGTCAGGTATTCTTTTATTTGCTGAAGTTTTATTTCTTCCCAACCTAGACTACACGAGTCAAGTGGTGATCATAGGTCGGGTAGTCAGGAGGTCGGGTAGTCGGGAGTAAATCCCTGAGGGGATTTGGGAGTTCGTCTGACCTACTAGTTGGGAGGTCGGAAGGTCAGGAGGTTGGGTAGTTAGGAATTTTTCAAATAAAAACTATTTTTTTTATTTCGACCTCTGACCTCTAAACTATTTTTTAATGTTTTTCTTTAATTTTTGAAAGTTTTTTTTTTCGAGTTTTTAGAAATAACAATAAAATATTTGTTTAGGGATTTTGTTTTCTTTTCCTTATATACAAAACAAAAGATGGTTTTTGTAATCCTTACAAGAAATGACGACACACTCGAAGAAGTAGTTATCTCTATCAAGCTTAAATTTATATTTCAAAATAAAATAAGGTTTTCAATTTTTTTTCTTCTAATTTATGATTTATCACTGAGATACTTGATAAAGTGACAACATGACAAACAATCAAAATAGAAGTAATAATGAAAGAAATGTAATCTAAAAAAAGAGAGTCAAATAATGAAATTATTTATATTTCTAGAACCTTATAATCCAATCATCATCTAAAATTTTAAATACTAAGTTTAGGAATTTAATACTATCAAATGTTTTTGCTTTGCATTATAATCATCTCTCTTTGAAACCTTAATTGCTTTACTTTTGTGAGTGAAAATATCCCTTTTAGTTGGATTACAAACATTGACCTACTGCCAACAAGTGTTCATAGCCTCGAAGGGTTTATTTGTTCTCCTTTTATTGTAAAACTTCATGTTTTCACTTTTTAGCTAATGATTGATTTTGAAATTTATCATACATAGCCAAATGATAGAAGTGGGGTTTTTTAGAGAGTTAGTTTGACAGAAAATATTTTGATGTATTAAAAGAAACTCAAACTTTGTATTGTATTATTAATTTTCTTAAAAGAATTTGGTTTATTTCTTTAAAGTATTTGAAGATGATGCAACTCTTATAACACAAAATAATCAATCAACCATTTTCCATGCTATTGAAAGTTTAAGTAAGAACTAAAGTAACATCAAGTATTTTTAGATTCTTCATATTTAGAGAATACTTTGTCCTTAAAATTTAGTTTACTTTGTAACATAAGGTAATATATTGGTAAAAGTATGGTTCTTGAAATATGTAATCACAATTGTAATTCTACAACTAAGGGAATAAATGAAAAGAAAATGTATGTATAAAAAATATGAAAATGACAAAAATGAAAATAAAATAATTTCTAGGATAACAACATCCTTTAGTAAAACAAAATATTTACATGTGTTCTTCAAATATTTTCATTTATGAAAAATATATTTTCAAAATTTTCCCATTTACTAGTAAATTTTCTACTTGACCGCCTTCTAATGTTTGTAAAATGTAGGTTGAAGGACCAAGTGTTGAAAAGATTTGAAAAGGACCAATCCAAAGATGTTTAAATTTAGAATGTATGACTTTATATTTATGGATTTTATCCCATTTGAGAACTAGGTCCCCAAACAAAGTCTCCATCAGATGATAAATGTTTATCAAACCATCATTTGATGTTTTTTTTTTTTTTTTTTTTTAAACGAGATTGGTTACTTATATATTATAAAAACTTCATGGAACAAGTTCTTTTACATATGGTAGATGAAGCAGAGAGGGAAGGATCCAAAATGGGTGCGCAGACCCTTGATCCTTGTTGATGAGCTTGCGGAGAACAGTTTGAAAAATATAACGGCTATATTGCCATACGAACAAGCCTACTAAAAGACAAAATTTACAAGGCATAGATCATGATACTACTGCTGGTTAATAGAGTCATCGGGCTGAGGTTCCTTTCTTGCACTGGCCCTTGTTGAGGCCTCTGCTTGCATGCTCTGAGTTATTGTTTTGGTGTGTGCAATTGCTTCCTCCATATGGTTGCATTTCTCCTTGAGACCTTCTATCTCTGCTTTCTGTTTCTCCAATTTTTTTCTTTTTGATTTGCTGTCAGCTTGGAATTCCTCCTTGAGTTCGTTGAAGTGCTTTACGAATCTTGCTATCATGAAGCAGTGGGCTTTGCACAAGGTGAAACTAGTATTGGTGATGACTCGCTCCAAAGGATTCGAAGCTGGATCACGATCTTCCTGGTTCTTTGCCGTTTCAGGATCTCGCTTGGATGTAGCTTTGTAGATTTGTTGCAGAAGGAAGAAACAGGGGGGGCAAAAGATAGTAGTGAGAAGGGAAACCGAAGGGAGAGAGAACTGGTCGAGGGCGCTGTTCTGTGAAGGTGCGGAAACTGTAGTGAGGGAGATGAGTAGAGGAGTAGGGGTCTGCAGGGCGAATGCTACCGGAGGGCAGGAGAACGCTGAGGTGAGAGAACATTGAATCAAACAGACAATGCACCAGTTAGCAACGTGAAAAAAACAAGACCTGAAGAGATCAGATTTTACCACTGTGATCAGATGTAGGTGGCCTCCTGTCCCAACCGGTCGATAAGCAACCTCTGATACTGCGCAGCTCCGGAGGTAATCAGGAGGGTGGCGCTCCTTTGCTCTTTTAGACTCTGGTGTGCGAAGAGTGGGAGCCTCTACAGTTTATAAAGAAGGATGAGGGGCTGATCAGGCGGATCTGGTGAGAGATGCACAAGGATTTGGATTTTTTTTGCAGATGGTAGAGATATTAATGCGATATTCTCCTAACTTCTACCTGGAGATGGCACTATGATTCTGATAATTCTTGAGCCCGTACCTGAACATTTTGGCAGGGAATGCGTCTTTTGCATCATTCAAGGTATTGAGGGGATCAATGTCAAAGGAGGTGAGGGATGTCGACAATTTGATAAACTTAGGGAAGAGGGCAGGAAGAAGGGTATGATTACTGAGGTGACCGAAGTTCAAAGATTTTGGAGTATGATGGAACCGGCTACGAGATTGGCTTATCATATGTGTTCTCGTTTTCTCTGACTTGTCCAGTAGGCCTGCTGGTTGCCCTGTTGGCGTAGTAGTCAGCTTCTGAGTTGTTTTCCCTCATGACGTGCTTGAAGGTGACGCCCCCTAAATGGATGATGTTGTCCATGATCCTTAGTTTGAGATTGCTGAGGGCCGTTTTTTTGAACTCTCCCCCTGTGGCCATAGCTATAATTACAATAGCCGAATCTCCTAGGATGATTGGGCTTTGGATTCTCATTTGCTTCAGGATGGTTGTGCCTAATAGGAGGCTCTAAGCCTTGTCCTTGTTATTTGACATTTGACCCAGGCCCCATTCGTATGTTATCAGTACTTTGCCATGCTGATCCCTTATGATTCCCCCTGCCCTAGCTTTCCCCGGGTTATTTTTAGAGGCTCCGTCGAACTGAATGGTGGTTCGCTTTTGAGATAGAATCCATTGGTTTACTTCCTACTTGGTGCCTCTGAGCTTCCAATTATTCCTTCTCTTGTCTGCTTTGAAGTGGGATTGATTGTTTTTGTCAAAACTGAGGCAGAATTTGTTGAACCAGTCGATCTCAGTTTTGTGCCAACTGGTTCGATCTGGTTGAGACACAGATTGGCGCTTATTGCCTCAGAGATAAGGGCCGTAGTTTTTTCCAAGGTGCAAGCTAGATTAGGCTTCTGGTTTTTAAAAATACAGTTATTTCGGGTGAGCCAAATTTGCTAGCTGAGCGTTGAGGGGATGCATTTCCACAGACGGATAATAGAGGTCTTATTTTTCTTAGGGTAAGGATAACATTTCTCCCAATTTTTTTGTAAAGAGGAGAGCTAGTCGAAGGTCTCTCCTATATTCAAGGGACTGATAAGTTGCTTCCAGCAGCTTTGGGAAAAAGGGCATTCAAAAAAGAGATGATGGCTGCTTTCCTTCTCAGCTCGACAAAGGCAGCAGATTGAGGGGCCAAGAATGCCTCTTTTTTTGAGGTTCTCGGCAGTGAGAATATTACCTTTGAGAAGGGTCCAGTTGAAGAACTTAATATTTGGCAAGCACTCAGATTTCCAAACTGCTGTATAGAGGTTCCATTTGTTTGTTGCTGTGGTGTCCTGTAGGAGTTTGTATCCCTTTTTAAATGTGAATTTTCCTCCACTAGGGTCCCAAACATACCTGTCATCTTCCATTTTATTTGTGGGAGCAGATCCTGAGAGGGAGATCTTAAGGTCGATCCAGAGATCCCTGAGATCGTTTGGGGGAGAGAGGCCCTTCCAATCATGCCAGCTGTTATGATCCCATAGGGAGATGTCGTGTAGAGAGTTCAAGTTTTTTTCTTCCATCCATGTTTGGAGGGGTCTGAAATTCTGGATTAGGTTCCTTGGCTTTGCCCCCATGATTCTATCAGACCAAATATTTATCTCCTTTCCATTGCCAGACACTTTTGAAATATGATTTCTAAATTGAGGGAGGACTTTTTTGATGAGATTCCAAACAAGAGTGCACGGTCTTTCAACAATTGTTTCAGAGAGGACATTAGAATTTTGACCGTTGAGATACTTTGTTTTGATAACTGCCACCCACCAGGAGCCTTTTCCTATAAGCATTCTCCAGATTAATTTGAATCCCATAGCTTTATTGGAGAGGCTTGGGATTTTGATATCTAGGCCTCCTTTTTCAAATGGAAGAATAACTTGATCCCATCTGACGAGGCTGATTTTTTTTGAATCTTGCCTCCCTCCCTGCCATAGGAAGCTTCGCATAATTATTTCCATATGTTTGTGGGTGCTGGCAGGAGCTAAGGTTACAACATACTGGTAGATGGGAAGAGCGGAAAGAATAGCCTTGATGAGGGTGGTTCTGCCTACCAAATTTAGCCAAGACATCCCACAGCTTTGAAGCATTCCTCTCATTTTTTCTATATGCTTTACCAAATTTCTGAATTGACTGTTTCTTTTGCTAAGGGCAGACCCAAATAAGAGAAGTAGTTCCAATTTCTTTGCACTGGTATGTCCAAGATCAAGGAGATTCTTTGCATGGTTTGCAAGGATACATTCTAGGTGTATATCTTGCATTTTTTATTGTTTAGCTTTCCTCTTGATGCTGCTAGAAATGAGTCCAGGATTTTCTTGAATCTTTTTGCCATCAAGCTTGAGGCTCCCCCGATTAGGAGGGTGTCATCCGTAAATAGTGAATGATTGATTTCTTTGATCCCTCTTTCTATACTGATTCCTGTAATCTCCTTTTGTTTGCGAAGTTTTTCCAGATGGATGCTCAAAGTTTCCGCCATTATGATGTATAAGAAAGGAGAGAGAGGGCAGCCTTGCCTCAATCCCCTAGAGCTTCTGAAGTAACTACTCGGTCTACCGTTGATCAGAGGGGCGGTCCAGGGATGAGAGATGCACTCCAAGATGATGCTGATGAATTTGTTGGAGATCCCAAATTTTTTGAGAACTTCTGTCAAGAAATGATGGTTAACCCTGTCAAAGGCATTTGCCATATCTAATTTGATGATCATGCCTCTTTCTTTCCTGTTGATGCTACTATGGATTGCTTCTTGTATCAAAATGACGTTGTCTGTGATTTGTCTATGAGGTACAAAGCCACCTTGATTCTATGAGATGAGGCAGGGGAGGAGATTTTTAAGTCCGTTAGCTAGGATTTTACTGACTATCTTGTAGGAGACATTGCACAGAGAAATAGGTCGGAAACGGTCAAAGGAGAGAGGGTTTAGATCCTTGGGAATGAGGGAAAGGTGTGAGGATTTTGTGTTTTCCCCCATCTTGTGTTTTTGGAAATTTTTTTTTACCATCCTTACACAATATTTTTTTATTGTGTCCCAATGGTTTCTGTAGAAGGCCATAGTGAAACCGTCTGGTCCCGGAGCCTTGTCCTGCTGCATGTTGAAGGCTGCCAACCTGATTTCCTCCTCTGAGACATCCTGGTCCAATTCTCTGTTTTGCAAATCAGTGATTTTACTCTCAATTGGCTTAAGGAAATCCGTGTTATCGGAGACTGAGGATCTGCTGATAATAGGGATTAGAAATGTCTGAGAGCTGCCTCTTTGATTCCTTCTTGATCGCTGATCTCTTTCCCCTCTGCCAAGATTTTGTCGATTTGATTTCCGGCACGTCTGAGCTTTAAATTGTTGTGGAAGAATGAGATGTTTTTGTCTCCAGCCCTGAGCCAAAGACACCTTGATTTCTACCGTTGTTCTTCTTCCTCCACTCTATTTTGTCTATATGGTTCCCTGTACATTTCGTTTTCTTGAGTTTGATCTTCCTTTGTGTATTGGGTGTTCTCTTTTTCCTGGTTCCATAGTTCTAACTGATTATGGAGATCCATTCATTTTTTGTTTTCCATTGTTGCATTATCTCTTGCCCACTGCTTAATGGATGTTCTGAGAGACTTTAGTTTGGTTTCCCATATGTAGTGGGGTGAACCAACGACTTCCTTTGCCCACTGATCTTGAACAAGTTTTCGAAAGTCTTCTTTGGAATCCCAGGATTTATTATATTTGAATGGGAGAGGCCCCAAATTTCTTCCCTTGTCCAGAGTCAAAACCACGGGCTTATGGTCTGAGGCAGAGGCTTGGATAATTTTGCTTTTGATTGAGGGAAAGCCTGCTACTATTATTTCATGTACAAGGATTCTGTCTAACCTCTCTTTAATGTTGTGGATGCCAATTCTTTTGTTGCTCCACGTAAATTTCCCGTTATGAGGAGGGATATCAATTAGATTATGGACCTGAATTAGTGTTTCCAGAGAGTCTCTTGAAGGGTCCGCGAAGAAGTTCCCTCCTAGTTTTTCATCAACATTCCTTATTAGATTCAGATCTCCTCCCAAGAAAATATTCCTATCTTGAGCTAATTGAAGATCTGAAGTTATTGAATCCCAGCATATTGCTTTGTCCTTGTAGTGATTTGGGGCGTAGATGTTGTAGATAGTGTATTCTTCTTTTGAGACTTTGTTTTTAAGGTCTATTCTTACCCACCAATTGCAAGAGTTTTGATTGGTAAGGTCCCATTTATTTTTATTCCATATAGTTCCTATACCTCCTGATGCACCTGCTGCGCTTATTGCTGTACCTGTGTAGCTTTTGTTTCTTTTGATGTGGTTTTGGAAGTCTTGGTCAGATATTTTAGTCTCCTGGATGAGGAGAAGATCTGGCTTCTCCTGTTTGATTAGATCCCGGACTGCATTTACTTTTTGGGAGGAGCCCATCCCCTTGAAATTCCAAGAGACCAAAATCATCATTTACCAGCTTTTGAGTGAGTCCCGCTCTTCTCCTTTGCCTTTTCCCCACTTCCTTTTTGCTTGTCTAGGTATGTGTCCATTGGTTGCTGAGTTCCAGTGGCCATTTCTTTCGCTGCTGTTTCATCCCTAATTTCTTTGTTTGACTTCCGACCTTCTTTTCTCGGAGGGTCAGAGGTGAGGGAAGTTTCTTTCATTTTGTTTCTGGTGAGGATTCTATCAATGGTTGGAGGGGGGGAGGATGGGGGTTGGGAGAGGGAGGTGATGACTGCAAGAGCAGTGTCTCGGGGAGATGAGGGGGTAGATATGGAATCTTCGGCTAACAGAGATTCAAAAGGGTTGGAGGATGAGGGGAAGGGGGGGCTGAACTGGAAGGATGAGGAGGTGCAGAAGGATTTTCCGGGAGGGGCTTGGAGCTTGGGCCTAGAGAGGGGTTAGATTTTTTCTTTTTAACTTGTTCCCATGAGCCTTCAGAGTTTTTGTTCCATTAGATTCATTTGTTTTTAACTTGCTACATCTATTTGCAAAATGCCCATACTCGTGACATACCTTGCACTTGAAGGGTAACTGCTCGTAATCTACCTGTTGGATGTGTGTCCATTGGTCTACTTTGATCTTGATGGCTTTCGACAGGCCTTTCCCTAGGTCTACTTCGACGCATATCCTCGCACAAGCATGCATATTCTCCTTTGGCTCCGATCTATCAATGTATTTGCCAACTGCATTCCCAATGGCTCTTACTAATTCATCTCCCCAGCAGTGGAGAAGCAGATGAGGAAGATGGACCCAAACCGGGAATGCATTTGGGATGTCCATTTCCGGATCAAAATCAGGGGACCATCTATTCAGATAGAGGCCTCTTGAATCCATAAAATAGGGGCCATTTCTAAACATAAGATTCCTGTCCTCTTTTGATTCGAACAAAAAGGTGTAAAAGCCCCTTCCACAGAATCTGATTGCTATTTTTCCTTGTATAATCGCATTCCAGTTGCGTTCCACCCATTTTTAAACTGATCTGGGTGAGGGCCAGAGTCTAGTGAACTGGCCTACAAGACCTATTTCAGCTAAAGATATTGCTGCCTTCCTCGGGAGGGAAGGGGGAAGGGAAACTTCATGTATTTCATCGAGTTTCTTGATGAACTTAGTCGCAGATGGATAGATTCTTGATGCTGCATTCTCTGGGATAAGGGATGCGAACAGTTTCTTATAATCTTCCGGATCTGGGGGGGGGGGATCAATCCCAGCCATTGAAGAGCCAGGGCGCAGACTGTCCAGGATGGAGCGGAGGCTGTAGGGAAGAGCCCTGGAGCAGGGACTGGGCAGGAGGCCTAGAGAGAAGCGGGAGGCACGAGGAAGCCCAGGAGGGGCGCTGAGAGGGCATACCTAGCAGCGGAGTTGCCAGGCGGAGGCCTGAGGGGCATGGGATCAGTCACGGGATGCCAGAACCCTAAGCCATCAGGGCGATCACTCTCTCCATCCCAAAGGCAATGATCTTTGCCAAGAATCTCAATGTGAATGGATATGTTATCCTCATTTGATGTTTTGTTGATGTTCATGAAAAAAACCATATTTTGATGATTTTTTGATGTTCATGAAACTTAAATTTGGATTTTTGTTGCTCCTCTTCTAATTTTAACAATGTGTATAATATGACATCCATATCTTTGGTTGAATTATGCCTCACATAATGAGCTAACTGAATAGACGACAGAAAATATTTGGTGGCAAATGGCTTATTTACCATACACCAGAAAGTATGGAGAGTTTCCTAATGCTCTTTTAGAAGTGACTATATCAACTCGTAGGGCGTTGGAAAACTAATTATGACAAATACTTTGGTGAATTTGAACATTTTGTTTTTCTTTAGAATTTGAATCAAGTTTTTGTTTGTGCATTCCGCTAAACCATTACCTTGAGGGTAATAGTTAGTAGAAATTTAATATTGAGACCTTTCTCTAGGCATAATTTAGTCATATTAAGAGAAGAAAAATATGAAGCATTATCAAACAAAAAAGATAATGGTACTCCAAATCTTGTGATAATATGGGTTTCTAGGAAAGATCATACCTACTCATCATTGACTTTTTCAAAGGAATTTCTTCTGTCCATCTTGTGAAATAATCAATAACTATGAGAATATATTTATGTAATTTTGAGGAGTTTGGATTAATCTCACCAATGATATCTAATCTCCATTGCTCTAATGATCCTTCAACTTCAATAGGTTGAAGACGAAGAGCCATTTTTTTCATTTCCTGTTGTTGTTTGACATTCCTTACATTTCCTTGCGTATGAATACGAATCCTTGAATAGAGTGGGCTAGTAATAACCTGCTCACAAGACACTATGTGCAGTGGCTTCTCCCAAAATGCCCACTAGAATGATTGTCATGTAATTCCACTAAAACTTTTTCTGCATCAGACTTCTCAAGGCATCTTAGTAAAACACGATCATAATTCCTTCTAAAAAGAATGCCATCAATTAATTGATACTTGGAACATTTTAGACATAAATCTCTTTTTTGTTTAATGGATAAGTGGTTAGAAGTAGTAGCATGAATTAAGAAATGTTTTATATCTTCATACCATGTATTTTTTAGTACATGTACGTACAATATTTGTTCTTGATTCATTTCAAATTCATTGTACCATCCTAGTTCATAGTTGGAACTTTTCTCTTCCTCTGGGTGATATCCTTCCGCTTCACCTGATAATTTACACAAACACTGTCCTCTTATGAATTTAGTTGGTTTAATTTCTAAATCATACTCCTGCAATGTAGTTGTCCAATTTTCTCTTTCTTCTCCTAAGTCTGTCTGAACCAACAAATTTCTAACTCCAAGATGAGGAACTATCACTTTAGTATGAGATTTCAACAAAAAAGGTCTAAAGCGTTTGAATGATTTATGGACAACATAAGCATGCTTATATATTTTTGGATAGTTCAATTCAGCACCTTGAAATCTACAACTCACTAAAGAAATAGGAATTTCCATCTCTTCAAAATTGTTTTGAGTGAGGACTGCTGCATAAGAGATATCAGATGCAAATGTATAGAGAAAAAATTCTTTATCAAAATTTGGACTGATTAAAGCTGGAGAAGAAACAATGGATTCTTTAGTTTTTTCAAAAGCATAATTTTCTAAAGGTCCCCATTTAAATATATGATCCTTCTTAACCATATCTTGCATTGGTCTAACTATTTCAACGAAACTTGGAATAAATCTTTGAATGAAATTAATCTTTCTTAAGAAACATTGCATACATTTTTTATTATAAGGAAGAATAATTCGCAAGATTGATTTCATTCTGTTTGGATCAATGAAAATACCTATTTTAGAAACTATAAATCCCAATAATTTACCTTCAGTGACAACGAATATCGTCTTTTCGGGATTTAATGAGATTCCATATTTTTGACATCTTTCAAATATTTTTCTCAAATGATCAACATGTTGAATTATTTTCTTCGAATAAATTAGTGATATCATCCATATATACTACCATGAATTTATTAATAAGTCCATTGAAAGAAATATCAATGGATCGTTGAAAAGTAGTTTTATTTTGATCTCTGGTGCAACCAAAATCTAGTTGTAACCAGAGAATCCATCAAAAAGAGAGAACATCTCAGATCCTACAACTGGATGAAGAATCTGCTCCATTGGAGGGACATGATAATTGTCTTTTTTCAGATGATTATTTTTTTTTTTTTTTTTTTTTTTTTTTTTTTTTTTTTTTTTTTTTTTTTTCACTAGAAAAATCATAATTTTTCATTAAAACTTAGAAAAATTACATATTGTAGATGCGATTGCATATGCAGTATCATTCTAGCCTTTGAGGACTTGTTTCAAAAATTCACCAGAAAACTAAGTACCTTTCAGATTCACCACGCAGGGTGATCTTTCAAAAACTGTAAAACGAGTATGCTTTTAAGCCTATACATATGTCACGTAGGGCATTTAAAAACCACTTAAATATGTGCTGTGAAATAAAAAATATATACAAAGTCAAAATTTACATTTCTCAATAATAGCCATAATAACTAGTGTTAAGGGCTCTCTGCCCTGTGATAGTGCTGATCTATGTATGGGCGATGGTAGTAGCGGTACTCATTTGTCCCCTGCTGTTCTTGGATCATCCACTTTCCTCTGGGAAGTGCCATGGCCTCCTTGGATAGGCCTTCAACACTGCTATTATGTTCCTTGTATATATGATTGCAAGTGATGTCATTAAATTGAGCCTTGAAAATATTAACTTCATCCAAAATATTACTGAGTGTGTGTATGTGAAAAGCAATAATATTATTGAACCAATTTATGATAATCTTTGAGTCTCCAAAAATGTTTATGTTCATGCAATGATCCCAAAGAGAAATACAGAAGGTGTCGAAGGGTAATGAGCTCAGCGAAGTTATTAGTTCCAACTCCTAACCCATCTTCACTTTATAGTAATGCTGATCACTTAAGTATAGGATAAAAATTCCACCACATCCCTGTTGATTTGCTGCACCATCGAAATACGCCCAAGGTGTGTTTTTATCAATGAGAGGAGGTGCATGAGGTCTACAGGCTCTAGGTTTCTATGGGTCAGGCATCTCATTATATGCTGATACAATACATGCCGCAATGTGTGGCTAGCACACAGGCCTGTTGTCGAAGATAGAGCGGTTCTAGGCTAGCCAAACATACCAGTTGATAATCAAAGGGAGGCTTTGTAGTTTGGATCCCATATTCCAATTAAACCAATCATCCCATGCACTGCGAGATCGTTGCCAGTCCATTGCCCAGAAAAATGTATAGAAGAAGATAAATTATGCGAGAGAGTAATCAGGGCAGAGCAATTCAAATAGAGATGTATAGTCGATTCAGATGATATTTTGCATAAGGTGCACCAATTTGGTCCATGAAAAGGTCTATGTGTAAGATACTCTCTTGTAGGCACTTTATCTCTAAGAATACACCAGAAAAACAATTTGGTTCGAGGAGGCGCTGTAAGTTTCCAAATGGATTTCCACCAAGATGTAATCTGTTTTGGTTTTTTGTGGGAGATGAAGGATAGATACCCTTACTTTGGAGAGTAGATAACATTCTCCGCATGACACCAGATAAGTTCATCAGGGCCCTCTTTAATCTTGATATGCAATTTAGATAGTGCAGAGATATATTCATGCCATTCTTGGTGCCAACATGGAGGTAATTCAAGCTGTAATGCAATTTTCCATGCTTGGGAAAAAATATAGGTGTTTTGATGATCTGCAATATTTGCAATCACCTTGATCTCATGGGAGTGTAGATGCAGTATGAGATCTCTAGGCAGCTGATATCTTCCTCCTCCTCTAGTCCATGGATCCAAGCCTATGCAGGCCTTTGATCCATCATTGATTCACCAAGAAAGATTGTCCCTGATATGAGGGAGAGAGTGAAGGAGTGCCTTCCAAACTATTGAGATGCCTAACTTTGGCCAACTTGGCAATTAGACCCAGTCCATGATTTGTTGAGGCCAGATATACTTATGATAAGAAATGGTAGTCCAGAGTTTCTGTCCTGTCAGTAGGGTCCAACCCATTTTTGCAGCAAGGGCTTGTGCAAATAAAGGGAGATCTTTTAGATCCCAACCACCCCATTTCTTAGGCAATGCAATCTTCTTCCAGCTAACCCATGAAAAAATACTTTTGTCCTAATTCCCATTCCAGATGTATCTGTTGTAGAGTTGTTGTATACAAGCTAAGATATTCCTGGGTATCCATGTAAGTTCCATCTAGAAGATTGGCATAGCCTCCAGAACAGATTTGATGAGAACGAGTCTGCCTACCCTGGATAAATATCTGTGACTCTAGATGGACAACCTTTTTTCCAATTTGATAACTAGCCAAACCCAATCTGCAATCCTTTGACTAACAGGATTTATCCAAAATCCCAAGTATTTGAGACCCCTGTCCAATGGATGGATACAGTAAGGAAAAATCTGATGAGCAAGGTGAAACTCTTGAATGGAGGATCAGGCAAAGGTGATGGTAGATTTTGATTGGTTTGCTAGCATCCCGGTAGTAGATGATAAAAGAAGGAGGATTTTGGAGAAGGTACGCGAGTCTCGGATACTACCATCAAGGAAGATGAGAACATCATCCACAAATAAGAGGTGAGTGAGAAAGCAATCATCTGATATCTTGAGACCACAGAGATCTCCATCCCACTTAGCCAATGCAATCAAGCGGCTAAGTCCATCCATGACAATCAAAAAAAGGAGGGGAGAGAGTGGGAAACCTTGTCTAAGCCCCCTCTCTGAATGGAAGAAATGAGAAGCAGAGCCATTAATGAGGACACTAAAGGTAGGGGAGGTAATGCAGGCCAAGTGATGAAGTGATGAGGGAAGCCCAAAGGGATAAGGAGCATCTTAGTGTAAATCCAATTGACACGATCAAAGGCTTTTGCCAGATCTATCTTGAGAAGAAAGCCCTTGTGATGTCTATTCCATACAGAATGTAATGCTTCTTGTGCCGATCCAATGGCTTCATGAATTTGTCGATGTTCAAGAAAGGAAAATTGCTGAGGGGCAATATGACGGGAGAGAATAGGCCAGAGTCTATTGGCAATGATCTTGGAAATAATTTTGTATAGATAGTTGCACAAAGAAATAGGCCTATAATTATCGAAAGAGGAAGGAGTATCAGATTTTGGAATGGCAACAATGAAAGTCGAATTGATGGCATTGTACAATGAACTGGATAATCTGCATTCTTCCACAACTTTCAACATATCCTGTCCCAGAAAGTCATAAAATGCAAGATAGAATTCTATGGTCCAACCATCAGGGTCCGGGCACTTGTCCTTCTTGAACCATTTTAACATGCTTTCAAGTTCACCAGTAGTCACCGGTGCATATAGCTCCTCTTCCTCGTTCTCATTAACAAATCTGGGGAAATGTTTAGCCACATTTATGATGTCAGCAAGATTTGAACCAGGAGGGATTTTATATAGATTCCTGAAGTGTGTAGAGCCAAGATGGGAGAGTTTATTGAAAGAATCAACAACTCCTCCCTTAGGTAGTAGAAGATTCCAGATGGTGTTTGATACCTTTCTTCCTTTAGCATAATTTTGAAAGAATCTAGTGTTGTCATCCCCAGCTTTCAACCATATGGCCCTACTCCTTAGCCTTAGGGATTCCTCTCTCTCCTTTAGAATTTGAGCCTTCTGGTTCTCTAACTCAATCAGGTGTGACTTGTATTCAGCTAAAATAAACCCCAAGCTTCTCTCATCGAGCAAAGAGCTCAACTCTGATTCAATGTGGGCTAGTAGCGAGTTCTCCCTCATATGCTTCTCTCTAGCCCAATTAATATAAAGATGCTTGAACTTGGATAGTTTATTACTGAACCCTTTAGCCAAGGAATTAGAACTATTAATTGGGTTGGCAGCCCAAAAGTTCGTGACCAAGCTAATGTAGGCAGGGTCCTGTAACCAAACATGGTTGAATTTAAAAGGGGTTTTGGTTTAGGATGAGGGCCCAAAACCTCTAGATAGATTGGGGAGTGATCCAAAATTCCCCCTAAACCAAACCATTGTTTGTAGAGATGCAAATGCTGTAAGAGGGGACCTTTCATGAGAAAATTTTCTAGTCTTCAGGTGAGTGTAACTTCACCCACCCTTCTATTCCTCCAGGTAGGAAGGGGTTTATTCATGGGGACATCCACAAAATTGTACTGCTACAGAAGATTTTTCATAAACCCCGAGATTGAATCCACTTGTGCCATAGACCCCCAAGATTCACAGAAACCCAAGGAAAAATTTATATCTCCTCCTAAGATGATGTGATCATAAGAAAAGATCGAGAGATTTAGCATATGCTGCCAGAAATTCTCACTCTGTTGACAGGGTTCATAAATATTGACAACTTGAAGGTTGGTTCCAAGCTCAGTCGAGAATAAATATATGCCCATGAATCTGTGGCCTCCCCAAGATGCTGAAACCCTGATGGTGCGAGGATTGTAACCAATGGCAAGTCCTCCAGATCTCCCCACAGAATCCATTGCTGAGAAGGTCCATCCCGGGGAAATAGATTGCAGAGAGCTGGAAATGTGTTTATCCATACCTAGGGTTTCATGAAGTAAGATAATATCGATAGGATCAACCTCAAAGAGTCTTCACAGGGCTAGTTTCTTGGAGGCACTAGCCATGCCTCTGTAGTTAAACATAGACACTTCATGGGGGATTTCCACTGGGGGTGTTCAAAGCTCTAAGAACCCCATCGAGATTGGGTTGATGACTAGAGGCTACTTCAGCCCCAACACGCTTGATGGCTTTGGAGAGATCAGATTTTCTCCCCCGAGATGTCAGAGGGACCGAATTGAGTAGAGTAGACCCAGTCCAACATGTCGAATCAGGGTACAACTAGCTAGGGCTCAGGAACAAAGATAATAATGATGAGGTGGTGAAACCCTGGAGGATGTTGGAGAGGTGGAGGATGTAGTAAGCGAATGCAGTGAGGGGGCAATGGTAGCAAGTAAGGGTGGAGATGACATAGTGCAGTGTGCCATAGATGTGTAAATGGAAGATGCAACAACAGATGAACAAAAAGCAATAGATGAGGTAGAAGAGGTTAGAGGAGTACCCAAATCTTTTGCGGCTTTAGCAGCTGCTCGAGACCTGGTGAGCCGCGGCGAGATCGATCTGTGCACAACATCCACTGCCTTATGGAGGGGAGTGCTTGCCGATGGAGTAGGACCCGGAGCAGGAGAGCGCAGAATGGCCAGTGAGTCAATCTTGGATGGAGTAGGTGATGCTTTTGGGGTGTCCTCTGGTTTTTTGATAAGAGGGAAATCTTTGAAGATATGTTCCACCTTGTGACATCGCCGGCAGTGGAACGAAACCCCTTCATAGTCCAGGATCTGGACCCTGATGGACTTCCCTCATTGTAATGTAATCTTCTCCTCCAAACCCTCACGAGTGTCCAAATGGACCAGAATCCGTGCGAGGGTTCTATTCTTTGATTCCACAAATGTTCGATCATGGTCCAGATAGGTACCGAGAGAATTACCAATTCTAATGAATACTTCCTCACACTAGTACTGTAAAGGAAGCCCCGACAAGTGCACCCAAAGGGGTCTAGCCCCAATTTGCTCTCTCCGAGGGTCGAACAAGGGACTCCATACCTTAAGAAGGACCAGGGCCATCTTGATATGCCAATACTTGGTGAGAACCAAATCTGAATAGTTTTCCTTTGCAAAATGAAGAGCAAACCATCCCCTGGGAAGGATCTGTACCTCAGGCAGTTCCTTCAACAATCCACCCCATATCTCCTTAACCCATAGGGTAAGTCTAGTAGCCGAGTATGCTCTGCGATGGACATACCCAACAAGCATTGTGCTAGACATGTATGCTACCTCCCCAATTGTAGAGGTCTCATCGAATCAGATGGTGATGTCCTTGGAGGCTGCCTTCATGCACTTGGTCTATCTCTTTCTCGTACGAGGTGCAGATGGGTGGTCCACCAATGGATCAGGGGATCCCTCCAAAGGAATATTTTTAGTGGACTTTACCTTGACCGCAGGGGTCTCGAAATAGCCCGACGACGAGTGAGAAGATGAGGGAGGGTTTGGAGGGTTTGGAGTAGTGGAGGTATAAATGTCTTTAGACGGCGCGGTGAAAAAAGCTGATATGGGCGAACGAGGATCGAAAGAGGGCGATGGGGGTGTATTCGCGGTAAAAATGTGTAGGGTAACTGGAGATAATGGAGGGAAATCCAAGGTGGGGAATTCTATCGAGAGAAACCCAATGTAGGGAGGTGCAGAACAGTGCCCAGAAAATGAGACCACCAACGACGAAATAGGCAGAGCAAGGTTGGACAAAGAATTAGGGCCAGATGCCGGCGTGGTGAAGCTAGGATTTCCAAATATGACACGGTCCGGATAGGGATCCTTAGAATAATCGAGCTGTTCAACTTCCATTGTATCCCCCATGTTCCAAGCCAGAAATTGACAGTCGAAAGCAACGGACGAGGTGAAACGGAAACGACGGGCAATACTGTCAGTGGACGGGTACACTGTTCCAGTTGTCTGCAGTAAAACCCTAGGGTTTTTACCCTAAACCCTTACAGAAAACACCAGTAATCCTTGCTATCCTCAACCAATAAACCCTTCTCAGATGATTTATTCAGGTTTTGAAAATCAATGCAGATTCTAATATCTCTGTTTTTCTTTTGAGCTAGAACTAAGTTTGATACCCATTGTGAATGCTTGACTCGAAAAATAATCCTAGCTTTTAAACTTTATTAAGCTCTTCATTGATCTGACCTTCAAGTCTAGGATACATTTTCCTTAATTTTTGTTGAAAAGGTTAGTATGATATTTGATTGGAATTACATGTTGTATGATTTTAGTATCATAAACCTTTAAATAATCATAAGTCCAAGCAAAAACAACCTTGTATTGTTTGAACAATTTGATAAATTTGGATCTTTCAATAGGTGTACAATCGCTTCCCAAATTAAATTTTGAGGTTGTTTTTATGTTCTGAGATTAACAACTTCAAATTACATTAAAGAACTATTGGTTTTGCAATTAATACTCCCTTTGAATCTATTTTGAAAATCTTTTAAATTTTCCAATCAGACTATAGATTTTGGAATAAAATTTTGACGTTTTAGGTCATCTGAATCTAATTGCAATTGAGAAGTATGTTGATATTCATCAATAATGGATCCTTTGAAAGTATCTTCTAGGGTCAAAAAATCTTTGATTTGATCATCTCATCAAATACTCTCCAATTTTTAATATTATCGGGGATTGAAGGTTTGAAAATAATTTCAACTGAAAAATATTTTGGGGAAATTTTTTCAATTGACAGAAGCCTTGATGCAACATTGGCAAGCATATAAGCATCATAATTTTGAGATTGCGGTATAGAATCTAACTGAAAGTTATCAAAGTTTTGAATCAAGTCCCGTACTTCTTGCCTATACTTTTTTAAAATATTGGATACACAATGAATGGTTTTATTGTATTGTTTTACAATAATTTCTAAATCGCGTAAAACCTTGATGTTTTTGATATCCATTTCAATTGCGTTGTGACCTTGAAATAAAGCTTCTTATTCATCTACATTATTGGTACAAGGGAAATTTCATTTGAAAGAAATGATAATTTATTCCCTTGTGGGTCAACTAAGACATGTCCAATACCGACACCTTCATTAGATTTGGATCCATCAAAATATAAAATCCAATTGTTAATTTGATCAGTTGTAAAGATGGATGGATCATCAAAACTTTGCCTAGAATTTAAAGCTGGTACTTGGAGAAAGTCTAGAAATTCTACTTGAGTTTCCATTACAGAGGATTATTTAGATGAGAAATTACCGAGATAGGTATCAAATGTATAATTACCTAATGAAGATTCGTGAGAATTGATTGGCTCATTCAAATTTTCAAGGCCAAAGACTTTATGTTTCATGTGTTGTTCATGATAAACCTTGACTTTATTTGGCCTACCATTTAAGGGTATCCATAAATGAGACAAATCTGTTGAGAAATAACCATTAAGTTTATCTGACCAATATTGACTAAGAATTAAACCATATGGTTCTAGAATATCTATGACAATAATGTCGATGATCTGAAAGTTTTCGGATTTGATGAAAGTATGATTAAAATATTTTTAATTTTGCCTAAAAATTCTACACTTGATTTATCAAGTTGTACAATTTGGGTAGATGAGTTTGTACGAGACATATTTAATTTCTGAACAATAGGTAAGGACATCAATTAGATGAATCCCATGAATCGACTAGAAAACTATGCACATTTCTGTTGCAAATTTCAACAGTTAGAAGGAAATGAGGAGTTTGAGAGGATGATCTGTCTCCAATTAAAGCTGCATTAATATTTGAAATCTTTTTAGATGGACCTTTATTGGAATTAGAATTTTCAGATGGATCATTTAGTAGAGCTTTGATCAATTTATCTCTTTGTTGAGTGAGATTTGATAATTCAAATAAAGAGATATTAGCTCTAGTCTTCTTCATGTCTTCAACTAAACCATAATCCAAATGTTTTGCCACAATAATTACATTAGATGTATAAGTATTAGCAACAATTTGTATTTTTCTTTTTTGAGCTGGAAGATTAGGATTTGATGAGCATGCTTGAATTGGAGAAGTATTTTGAATTTTTGATTTTATTTGTACAATATTAACCTCTTCATCATCTTTAATAGAATAATTATCAATTAGTCCTCCTTGAGAGATATCCCATAAGACATTGTTTTCTAGATTCTTGCTATTTCCTGTTTTCATTTTCTGGCCGACTCTCATTCTCAACTTCTATAAATACTTTAAACATGTTTATAAAAGTATAACAAGTTTTTTTAGAATGTTTATCATTATGGTCTCTACAAAAATCCTCATGAGCATAATCATCAATGTTGAATTATTCAAGAGTGGTTTGATTAAGATTGGGGGGTGGATTCCTTCTAAAAGGTCTCCGAGGTTTTTTTATTACTGGAGTTTCAGAAAGGACATTTTTTGCATCATTAGTCTCATTAGACATCATTTTAATTACCTTTTGGATAGAGTATAAATCAATATTTTATTTTTGTCATCAACTGTTTTACTAGTTGAAGGCTTTTTAGAAGGAGATACTACTTTATTTCTTTCTTGTCCTAGTGTATACTTTATTACAATTTTATATTTTTTCTTCAACATTTATGGCTAATATAGCTTTTTATGCTCTAATAACATCGAATGCAATATCAGAAGGAAGAGCAGTAGTATATACTTCATTTAGAACATCACCACCTGGTCGAGAAGCTGTAGGGATTTTGTTTAGGATAGAAAGCAATCTTTGATTGATTATCCTAAATTCATCCTAATATTTGATAATTCTACAATTAAAGATGCTTTAGTTTTATCTTCTCCATACCTTTTGAAAAATAAATTTTCAAAATATTGCCAAGTAATAATGGAACCATCAACTAATGTAAAATAATAAGCTATAGCTTTTTTCTCAAAGGTAAATGGAAATAACTTGAAAAATTGATCTTAATGTTGAATTGCTCCTAAGTTGAGGGATAACATGAATTGTTTAACACATTCTTCAATTGGACCATCATGAATGTACTTTGGAAGCCACCTTTCAGAATGCTTTGGTAGATCATGTTTATCCCTTGGAATAGTAATGGACACAACAAATAACCAAGGTTTACTTGCCATGGGTGAGTTTTGGGAAGACGAACTTGAACCTGAAGTATGAGATGATGGAAGGATTTGAATAGGAGCTCAGGTAGAAGGGAAAATAAGAGGTGGAGGGATTGAAATTTGAAGAGCTGCTGATGTAGATGGAACTACAAAAGTCAAAGGTGACATAGTTGAAGAAATTACTATTTGAAATGCAATGGGATCGGTTTCAAAATCAAAATTTTCTAGAGGAAATAGGGGGTTTGTAAAAGTTTTGAACTCAGATGAAGTTCTAGGACTGGTTTCCGTTGAGGATCTAGGACTATCTTTAGAAGAGGCATAAATTATAGCTTCTACTTCATGCCTAGTTCTTCTCCTTTTAGATATATCATGTAAAATAGGGGATAAGGCAGAGACTTTTCTACTCTGGAAAATTGAATTTGAGGGTGCACAAGAACTGATTAAACCTAACTAATGTTTGTGGGAAGGATGTAGCTATTGATGGGAGAGAAAAGGGTCCAATTGGATGAACAACTGTAGATGAGGTGTTGATAATAAATGATGTTATATGAAGAATAGGCTCAACAGGTTTATCAACCATATAATATTTGTGGCCCTCCTTCTGTCTCCAAATTGTTGACATGCGGAAGAATTCCTCCTGCAATGAGTGAGTATTTGCCTGATCAGGGTCCCAATTAGACCCTTTTTCGTTTATATGGCCATATACTCTCCGGAACAAAGGTCCGGTTGCTTGTATTATCTAAAACTAAAATTAAACTTATTTAAAAACATTAAATAATCTAGGGAAAATATATGATATATTATAATATTCACAATTATCTACAAAACATAAACTGTTGGTATGATAGGATTAGTTTAAACAACATAGGACTAAAGGATTCAAATGAAAACAATACCATATGAAATACCATGTAATTTAAAATCCCGATTGGATTTTAGGTCCATATAACCACACATATGAGTTTTGAAAGAGTTTATTTATTTTATTTTTTTAGGTTTTCATCCTATTCAAACAATTTTTTGTTATTTCCTGAAATATCTATGCATGCATTAAAAATAAATAGAAGAGAACATTTATCTTGAAAATGAGAGCAAACCAAATCCTATCTTTTGAATATTAGATTTCAATGGTCAAGCAGTAATAAAAAATTAACAATTCATAAACCTCTATTGAAAAATGGATGTTGATTGCTAACATGTCATTGGAAATATTTACCAAAAAAAAATCAAATATTCACTCATAATTGAATATCACAAGTTGGAGAGAAATGCGAGACGCATCCATTATGTAATTAGATAGATGTTGAGACATAATTCTCATAGCTTATCACACATTAAAATTGAGGTTCGTCTTCAAAAAATCTTTTACTTCAAAATTGATTCAAAAATACAAATTTGTAGTCTTCACAATTTCTCGACCCTTTACACCAATGTAAGAGGTTCCATAAATATTTAAAAAAATAGGATATTTTTCAACATGTAAGATAAGTCTTAAAACAAGAAAATCAAAAGATTTTTTGAAAGTAAATATCCACTTCTAAAAATATAAATTCTTTCACTATTCAACAGACATCTCCGTGAGAAGTAGGTAACTTCTCCTCATCTACAAAATCTTCATAGTTTAGGTTAAGCAATAGATGGGTTTCATGAACCTCGATATGTTTCACCCATTGAGAATACACCTTGGAAACAACTGAGAATTAAATGGAAGGAAATTTGATTTATGTTAATTTGATAGTTGATAATCAAACCTTGCGCTTTATTATTTGTTTTTTGATATTTGCTTTCAAATTTAGCAATGTGCTTAATTTGCTCAAAAGGAATTTGTAGAAATTTCTAGGAATTTTGCTGCATTGAGACCCTGATCCTTTTAATTTATTTATGATCCTTGACAACAAGGTCCCTTTTTGGCTGCTTTAACTCCCCTGGAACAATTCCTTTTAGTGGCTTTGACCTTGGAAAGTCAAATTCTTCTATAAAATCAGTCCCTTTTCTTAAATTGTCAGGCATTACCCTTGTAAAGTTTTGGTTCATTCTCTAATTTCTCTGGCTTCATCTTCCCTATGGTTTAGAGATGCAAGCATTAATTTTTTATCTGTTTTTGAAAATTTTCAGAATTTCATTAGATTGTAATTCCTTCTCCCAATCAAGAATAGACAAAAAATTGTTTTTAATGTATTTGTATTCTTTTTATTAAAGAACCAATCCTTTCATTTAAATGTGTAATCTCTTGATAAAATATTGATATTTTATCCATTTGTTTGTAGAAATTTGATTGATTTTTTCTTAAAATTAGACAAATTTGTAATGTTTTCCCTTTGAAAATCTCAAGAATTTGTGTGGCGTCTTGATTTTGATTGAGTTGGATTTAAAGAGAGTCATTTTTCTCTTTTAAATCCTTAATCATGATCTCATTATTGCTTTCAACCTCTTCCTTCAAAATGCGAGTTTGAGTTTCATGCACTTTCTTTAATTCTTGAATATGCTGCTCATGTCTTGAATTTAGCTCTGTTAATTCTACCTGAAAACATTTTTGTAGATTTTATCTCACTATTGCGAAACCCTAAATCAAAGTTGCATAGTAATTTACCAATTTTCTTCATTGAATAATTCATTTTCTCCAATTTCTTTTCTAATACTTTAATTTTCTGTAGACTGCTGTCATATGAGGCTGAACACTCATTTAGATGATATTGGTTATACTTTACAAAAGCTTTGAAGGCCTAGAAATATTCTTGGGCCTTCTCTTTTACATATCCTTGAGCCTTCCAACTGAATTCAGACACAATGTATACAGAATCATGTTTTATTTTCTTTGTTATTCTCATAATTGACTTGGTCTGAGAATTGAAATAGTAATCTAATAGAGAAGGAGCTATATCTGGAACTGTTTCCAATTCAGAAACTGGTTTGAACAAAAAATATTCCCAAGGGATCTTGGTGGAAATAGGTGGATTTAGGTTTTATGATATGAAGTGGAAACAATATCCATCTTTTCTTGTGTTTCCTTTGCCTCTTTACTTTTTTGAGTGTGAGTATCATCAAATAATTTCTTTTCCTTTTCTTTGTCAATTTCCATTTCTTGATTTGATCTAGGTCACAAGTCAGGGTTTCAAGCCTGGCGCGCCACAAATCGAATCCGGCAGCACTGTTACAGGCCTGGAGCTCCACAGATCAAGACTGGTAGCACTGGTTCGAAAGGGGCATCTGCTGTTAGCTTGGATGGGGGCAGAGGGGTCCAGTGGGACCCCTACTTTCAAACAAGTCATCCTGCAAAAACGACTGCAGAGCATGAAGGAAGGAGTCAGAATAGAAGGCCAGAATAGTTCAAGGACGAACAGTAGAAATAAGAAGGAGAAGACATCAATGATGTCTGACAAGACTGCCTTCTCTGCAGAAGTCAGAACTTCAGCAGAACAGAACAAGAGCGACAATCAAAAGAACACTGCGGAGAAGGATCAGCCTACGAGAGAGAAGGAAGCGGACCCACAAACAGACAAAGAACAAGACGACAGCAAAAAAAGGCAATCGGAAAAGGAGGGGGAGACCAGCGTTAACCCCAACAAGACTCGGGCAACTAGTAGCACATGTAAGCCAAAGAAAACTGAAAGCCTACGGGTGATTATCTCTGACCCGGATATACAAACCTATAGGGAACACATGGCTGAACAGGCCATCATCTGCAGATTCATGGGAATCTGGCCAACGGAGAGGACTCTCTGCCAATGGATAAGGCAGGTGTGGAAACCTAAAGGAGATGTGCAGCTACATCTAGGAGCCAGAGGGTTCTTTACGGTAGTTTTCACAAGCATTAAAGACAAAGATCGGGTTTTCGAGGGAGGCCCATATTTTCTAGCCTCAGCAGGGTTATACATGAGACCCTGGCAGCCTAACTTTGCCCCGGAAAAAGAATCTTTCACCTGCGTCCCAGTCTGGATAAAACTCTTTTCTCTCTCGATTGACTACTGGGGGTTGAGCGCCCTGAAGCAGATAGGGAATAAGCTTGGGAAGTTTGTCAAAGCCTCAGAAGCCACCCTGCAAAAAAGATACACTTCCTGTGCAAGAATCTGTGTTGAAATGGATGTCTTCGGAGCGCTTCATGAAGGAGTTTGGCTGGAGTACAGGGACGAGGAATACTTCCAAGCTTTAGACTATGAGCACATACCCTTCAGGTGTCGAAAGTGCCATGATCATGGGCATCTATTGCGAGACTGCCCTCTAAACCAGAAGGAAGCAGAAGAAGACAAAACCCAGAATAACAAAGCTAAAAACGACTTCATCAAACCAAAGTACAGGCAGAGGGCCAACAGAAGAAGGAGTACCAAAGGAGACACAAGGAAAAATCTCTTCAACAATCCCTTTGAATATCTGGACCAGGATACTGACTCAGAGGAAAAAAAGAACACAACCGACAGAGAAACAGAGCTAGTAGGACAGGAACAACCCCGAGCGGAAGGCAAAGAAACCGGGATGCCCAGCGGTGAAGTCCAGATGCAAGACAGAACAGAGGAGTCGGATTATGAGACAGACATGGTAACTAGTGAAGTGGGGAGTGAAGATCAGGAATTAGATGAAACACTTGCCATGGAAGGGTTAGATTTATCAGCTCTGGTGGATAGATGGAGAACCGAAGGGATTGAAAAAGCGTCGGAGGAAGAGATAAGAAGAGTCACGGACCTCTTCATAGCAAGGCAAAAAGATATCATGGAAAAACAGAAGCACAAACTCGGTATCTTTAAAGGAGGCAAGATTCAACACAGAACAGCCCTAGGCAAAATCTCTGGTTCAGCAAACAAACATCGAAGAGGACGCAAATCAAATGGAGAACACTTGCAGGACCCGGGGGAGATATTGCTCAATGCTGGGCAGATCAAGCAATTAAGTGAGTACCCGTCCTTCTTTAAATCTGTTTAATCATGAAAATAATATCCTGGAACGCAAGAGGTATGAATAGTCAAAGCAAACAAAGACTGCTAAAAAGAAAGATGGAGAAAAATAATCCTAATATGTTGTTTTTACAAGAGACAAAGTGCAACAAAGTCCTCACTGAAAAATTACGACTCAAACTAGGCAGAAACTTTGAGGTTTTAGAAATAGAGAGCAAAGGACGCGAAGGAGGCTTAGCAACCTTCTGGGACACCAGGAGATACCAGCTAGTTGCAGCAGAAGCAAGCAAGAACTACCTGGCCATGGAGATGCTTCTTATAGGTAATTCTTATTCTTTCCTCTGCATCAATATTTACAGTCCTCAGAGGTTAGATGACAAACTTGTTTTCCTAGACTCCTTGAAGAAACTTTTGGAAAGACACCCTAGAGCAAATTGTATCTTGGGAGGAGATTTCAATATGATCACCTCCCTCATGGAGAAAAAAGGGGGGCTCCGAAAGCTCAATCGGGATGGGGAACAATTTAAAGAATTCATCGACAATGCAAATTTAGTAGATGTATACCCAAAGCAAGGCAGCTTTACCTGGAACAATAGGAGGGGTGGAGAACATCTAATCTCCTCAAGACTGGACCGCTTTCTCGTTTCAGAGAATCTTTTACTAGATGGAAGAAACCTGGAGTCAAGCATTCTTCCCAGTGGAGGATCCGACCACTGGCCGATATCCCTTGTCATCGAAGTTCTAGGTCCCCCCAGGAACAAACCCTTCAGATTCGAGAAGTTCTGGATTGAACACCCCAACTTTCTCACCATGGTGGAAAAATGGTGGGCGGAACCCTTAGTTGAAGAAGGAACCAAGATGTTTAATTTGCAAAATCGTCTCAAAAACGTAAAACTGAAATTAAAAGATTGGAACCATACAGTTTTTGGGAACATCTTTCAGGATAAAGCAACCATAGAGCAAAAACTAGAACAAATTCACAAAGAAGGAATAGCAGGCAGGAGAGATGAGAACTCCAGTGAGCAAGAGAAAGAGTTAACACAGCAATGGCACACCCGATGCAAGCAGGAAGAAACATTATGGAAACAGAAATCCCGGGTGCTATGGTTAAAGGAAGGAGAGCAAAACACAAAATTTTTTCACAGATCGGCAATAGATTACAGGAATGCCAACAAGATCCTTGAACTGAAGAACAATGAAGGAGGAATCCTCAGAAATCACAACGACATTTCGATGCTTCTTTCAAATCACTTCAGCAACATAGCACAGGAACCAAATGTCAACAGGGAGGCAGCTATCCAGGAAATAACTAATGCCATTCCCCGCTTAATCACTGAGGAGCAGAACTGGTCCCTAAGGAAAAAGATCACCATGGAAGAGGTGGAGGAGGCCGTTAGGAGCATGCCTAATGACAAAGCGTCGGGTCCAGATGGATTCACCATCAATTTCTACAAAGCATGCTGGGAAATTGTCAAGTACGATATTTGGGAAATTGTGGAGGACTCCAGACGATCTAAAACTATCCTTAAATCTTTAAATTCAACCTTCATAGCTCTTGTCCCCAAAGTAGAGGAAGCCAATACCCCGGAAAAATTTCGACCTATTGCCCTCTGCAATGTTATCTACAAAATCATATCTAAAGTCATCGCCAACAGGCTCAATATGATACTCCCAGGCATTATCTCTCAGGAACAATCCGGTTATGTGGAAGGGAGGCAGATTTTGGACAACATTTTGCTCGCCCAGGAAATGATACATTCTCTCCATTCAAGGAAAGTACCTGGTATGCTCATGCAGTTGGACCTGTCCAAAGCATATGATAAAGTAAGTTGGACTTACCTAGAAGCTATTTTAAAAGCTTTTGGTTTCAGTCAGCCCTGGATCAAATGGGTTTTAGAGCTCTTCAAATCAACTAGACATTCGATTCTAGTCAATGGTACTCCCTCCATGCCCTTCAGGCCTACAAGAGGCATAAGGCAAGGGGATCCTCTCTCCCCCTTCCTGTTTGTCATTCTTATGGAAGGCCTAAGCAGATTAATTATCAAGAAAAAAGATGAAGGCCAGATCAGAGGTTTACAGCCCATCAGGTCCTGCCCGTCCACCACGCACCAGCAATTCGTAGATGACACAATGCTTCATGGCACCCCCACAGTAAAAGAAGCTACTGCGTACAAGGACATTCTCCACCTCTTCAGCAAAGCCTCGGGTATGGAGATTAACTTCTCCAAATCTACCATCTTTTTTTTCAATACTCATCGCGCGGTTCAATCTCATATCTCCAGACTGTTGGGGTTCAGAATAGGCTCCTTACCCTCCAGATATCTTGGTGCCCCCCTCACCCTCAAACCTTGGCAGAAGGCTCATTGGGAGAAAATCCTGGCCAACATGGAAAGGAGATGCAAACACTGGACTAACAGAGCTCTAAATTTTGCAGGCAGATTGGTGCTCACAAAAGCTATCCTCCAAGCCATTCCTCAGTACATGCTTTCTATCCTTCCCGCTCCAAAGGGAGTCCTAGATCAAATAAGATGCATTCAACGTGCCTTCCTTTGGAGTGGTAATAGTGAAAAGAAGAAATGGTCGCTGGTGGCTTGGAATAAACTCTGCAGACCAAAGAACAGGGGAGGCCTAAATCTGGTTGATCCCGCTATCACCAACAGAGTTTGTGGTGCCAAAATATGGTGGAAATGGATATCAAGTACTAAACTCCCATGGGCTAATCACTGGAAGGAGAAATACAGGCCGACAAGCAGTAAGCTGGAAATCATAAGATTGCAGGATAACCCCAATGGATCCCCCATTTGGAATCACGCCCAAGCTAACAGAAGCATTATCCAGGATTACTGCTTCTGGGAAATTCGCAATGGCACTCAAGCTCTCTTCTGGGAAGATGCTTGGCAGCAAACCCCTAAATTAGAGTCTCCTGCTCTCCTACCCCTAATGTTAGCCTACCAATCAGAGGGCCTCAACAGAGTCAACCACTACTGGAACTCTTCCAGTGAAGACCCGGAGTGGAGAGAATGGAAAACTTTCAATCTAGACCAGTATGGTATGCCTCAACATGTTATCCAGGATCTAAACCAACAAATTCACAAAAGGAAGATTAGAACTGCGGCGGAGGATGACAAGCTCAGGTGGGGACCGAAAGGCAACGGGGAATTCTCGCTCAAAGAAGCAAGAAGCGTAATCGAACAGGCAGAGCACCCTGACATAGTTCCTTGGGCCGATAAAGTTTGGGATAACTTTCAATGGCCAAAAATTCGTACCTTCCTCTGGCTTCTCATGCAGAAGAAAACTCTAACTTGGGAGAACTTAAGGAAAAAAGGATTTCAGGGACCTTCAAAATGCCTCATGTGTCTACAGGAGGAGGAAACAATGAATCACCTCTTCAACTCCTGTGAATGGGCGTCACAGCTATGGTTATGGATGGAAGCTATCTTGGAAGACACAGATAGAAACAGGGAATCCATTCAGGAGACGATTGCCAACTGGAGGAAACACATCTCTCGCATGAACAGTGTAAGCAGCATTTGGAAATGTATCCCAGGTTTTGTTACATGGACCATATGGAAAGAAAGGAACAGACGGGTCTTCACACAAGAAACTAGAAGTATTGAATGTGCCAAAGAATCTATTTTAATTAATGTCAGACAGCTGGTTCAGACAAAATGCAAATTTGACCCAACAGATAAACCGACGGGAAAAGACTTACGTATCTTAAAGACTTTTCAACTGGAAGCCTTCAACAGTTGCCTCCTCGGAGGTCATAACGCCCGCACCTCATCTCAAATCCACAGTTGGCAACCACCGCCTGAAACATGTCTAAAGCTGAACTTTGATGGCGCTTCGAGGGGGAACCCGGGCATTGCAGGTATCGGCGGAGTCATACGTAACCACAAAGGAGACATAGTCCACATTTTCTGCAGATCGTTGGGGGAATGTACAAACAATGAAGCGGAATTTGCAGCAATGGAGCAAGGTTTAAGGATTCTCAGGTCCCGCAGACAGGGCAATTTCATAGTAGAGGGAGATTCCTCCTTAGCAATCTCAGCAGCTAAGCGCATCCAAGCAGGAACACAAACCAACAAAGTCACCAAGCATTGGAGACTGGCGAAGGCAACCGAAAGCATAGCAGAATTGATAGGAGATCTAAAAGGCACTGTTTTCCAATCTATCAGGAGAAAGGCAAATGGTATCGCCGATTTCCTGGCCAACCACGGAGCTGACACCCCGCACCTCATCACAAACAGTTGTTGGCAGGACGTGAACTGCCCCACTCTCATGGTGAAATGCGAACAGCTGGCGGAAAAGGACAATTTCCACGTCGACTCCTCATAAGGGATGACGGCCTCAGCACCAGGCATCGGGAGATGGAACACATCGGCATTAGCACTAATCATAACCTCAGTGATGGAATGACAAGGTGTAAAGGACAGGGCACCACCCGGCGGCGGTATGTCAGCACAGGCATCGATAGTTACGAATCAGGCGATCGAAAGGACTGCAGTAGTACCAGCCAATACATCACCTCGGGTAGGATTAAGCGTGGTAAAGCTCCCAGTACATTTAATACAAACCTTAATGCAGATAAGGATCTAGACATTCGGAACAGAGGAAATCAGCAGGCTAATACACAGAGTACCTCCTCTACTTCCAATCACCGTCACAATCCTTCCCTCGTACAGCTAACTTGGCATCAAGGCAATCAGAGCATGAGCAGCCACCTCCGCTCGGTTTCTGCCTACCTTGGTATCATCTGTGCGAACCGATTTTCTAATTATGGCAGCAGTACCCGAAGCTTAAATGGGTCAGCCATTACCGGCAGGCAATCTCTCAATCGCAAACGCTATAAAGCAAGACATCACAACCCAACTCAAATCACTTTAGCTCTTGTAAGGGGTGATAACAATATTGCCATAGGTAATCGGTGCAGTGAGGGCAAGCACAACAGGGAAGTCATGGATGGGAGTGGAAGCCGCAACGCAGCAGCAATTCAGGACCCGCATGAAGCAAAGAAAGGGTACGAAACTAGAGCCATGACCAAGTATAAGCGCAAAGTGGAGGAACTGGAGAATAAGGTTAAACAGGAAGAAGAAGGTCGAACTGAGGAGGAGATAGCGGCAGAGGTTAACTGGCTGCATGATCCAGGAACCCCTGCCAAAAGGGCTACACAGTATGTGCGCACAAGAGCGGAAAGCTGGCGGATCAAAACACTGATAGCCAAAGCGTTGGAAGCCATGGAAAAGGAGAAGCCAAAGATCATCACAGAAGTGAACTTGACTGACGCGCAAATGGCTAAAATCGTGGATTACAACAACTCTCTGGACGGCCGCATTACCAGAGTCCAGGAAGCCATTCAAGTCGTGAACCGCAAGCTCACACTCCTCTGCAGACTGCTTAAAGATACCATCAATCAGGGTCCCTGCTCTACTCAGACTTCGAACGCTAAAGCACCGGAGCAGGACGACAATATTCTCAGTGACATGCAAGCCAGAGCTACTTCCCATGCTGCTCAAATGGGCCTCGATGCCATCAGTCTGATGGGCAAGCACCTCTAATCTCGGCCTCTGCTTTATGTCCTCTGTTCTAAGTCTTCTGGTCATTTTGGCTTTCTCTAGTTGTTACTATGTCACTGTTTCGGTTTACTATGTAACGACCCTCAGGGTCTTTGCGAATAATGTTGGATACTGCCGCCCTGCGTGGTGTGCCATTGGTAGTTCAGTTTGCTCAGCACTGTTAGGTAATCTGTCACAGATGTCCATCTGCATTAGCAGAATTTTTGTACTTTATCTTGTTATATAATATAACTATCTAATTTACACAAAAAAAAAAATTTCCATTTCTCGATTTGCTATGTAGTATGGTTGCTTTTTCTCTATTTCTTCAGGGGAATTGATCAAAATAATCTCCTACTCGCTTACTGTTTGTTTGTTTGTTTTTTTTTTTTTCTTCTTCTTCTGTTGCTTTGGCTGTTACTGAATTCTCTTGTTTTTCTTTAGGAACTTTTTAAGTTATAACTTATGTTATAACATTACGATCTTTCTTCATTTCTTCACGACTTTCTGCTTCTTTACCTTCTTTTTGGGTCTTGTAAGTAGAGTCAAAGATTTGAGTTGAGGTTTGCCTCCTCTGGTCGTGGATTCTCTATTTCTTTGAATTTATCCTTTATTTGCTCCACTTTTTATTTTTCCACTGGTGATTTTTCTTTCTTCCCCATTTTATGGCCTGTGAACAGAGAATAGAAAATATATAAGATTTTCCTTATCAAAAATTGAAATTGAACTAAGAATCTTTTTTAGTTTTAACTCTCTTACACAAAATTTCTGAAATGAATATCTTATTTCTTTAATTCAAGTTTCTCCAAACTAGTTCTAAAAGAATGAAACAACATGCAAACAATGATTTAGAGAGTTATGACTTTCAATTAAAACCCCAAGGATAGTGTGAATTAATTTGTTCATTAACTGTCTTTTTCGTAAATTGAGATAGCATTAGAGAAATTTATTATTTATATCAAAACAAATCCATTAACCGTGAAAAAATGTAATTTCAAGTTAATTCATTTCAATCACCTAAAAATGAAATGCACCCAAATCAAGGAAAATAAATACTATTTTATTCGAGTCAGGTAGTCAGGTTGTCACGTATTCTTTTATTTGTTGAAGTTTTGTTTCTTCCAGATCCCAACTACACATGATTCAAGTGGTGATCATAGGTTGGGTAGTAGATCGCAAATAGCAGAGGGGATTTAGGATGGGATGTCGGAAGGTCGTGAGGTTGGGTAGTTAGGCATTTTTTAGATAAAAAATGGTTTTATGATTCCGACCTTCATCCTCTAAACTATTTTATGATATTTATCTTTAATTTTTGAAAGTTTTTTTTTGATTTTTTACAAATAACAATAAAATTTTTGTTGGTTTTTTTTTTTTTTTTTTTTTTTTTTTCCTTATATACAAAACAAAAGAGATTTGTAGTAATTCTAACAATAAGAACATAACAAATTGATGCACATATTTTCATATGAAATATTAATATCAATAGATAATAGCTAACTTAGTATAGTATTGAAGGAATTGAGATGCTCTATTCATCCTCAGGTTATACAATTTCTTATGTAGGAACAATTTATTCACCAAGGACTTAGATTGATACAAAACTCCTAACTTGTCCCACAAAGCCTTCATTGTAGCTTCCCTTGAAACATTCAGTAATACTAAATTTGAGAGACACCATCGTATTTCTCTTTTTTCCTTTTGATCCAATTAGGCCTAATCTTCTATTGACTTCCCTATAAGTTCAATACATATATCCATGATTTGTCCATAGAAAAGTCTTTCATTTTGAGCTTCGATAGCCTGAAACTCTTCCCAATGAATTTTTTGATGTCCATCTTCGAATTTCTCACCATTTCCTTTTCACTGCAAGAATCACTTCTGTAGTTCTCACACTATAACATGGTCTACCACATGACCAAACAAAACTCCTTAAATACAAAAGCATCCCCTTGAAGATAAAACTTCTATGGTACCAAATGTATGTTTTTAACCATGTACAATTAAGTGATGAAAACAAATTCTTAATTAAAATAGAAATATGCAATGGAAAACACACACATGAACACATTTTTTTTTTAACCTTGGAAACCTAAAAACTAGGAAAACCAATAAGATTTTTCAATATATATATATATATATATATATATATATTTATATATATATTCTCTCCTATATAATATTACGATACAATAAATATCCTCCGATAACCATGAACGACCAATCCATTTAGCCTGTATTATAGTACAACTATAATTCCTTAACCGAAACTACACAACCATGGGAAAAACCACCATACACCACAAAACTAATTTTATCAAAAACCATGTGATGAAAACTGCCAAAAACAAATGCAAAAAAAATTGTCTAATTTTTTTTTGGCCCCCCTCCCCCCCCAACAAGGTGGATGTTGCCCCACCACTATGCTCGACACAATGTATAGCTCATAATGGTAGTTGTGTAAAGGATATAACACATACCCAATAATAATATGTTTATTGTTGTGATAAACATTGTATTAATTTGCATAAGAGAAGATGTCCACTCAACTGTTGAGAAAGCCAACAAGGAAGCACTCAAGATTGTGGAAATTGTATAGTTAGTAAGAAGAAATCCATACTAAAACTTATACTATTGAGACATTGATCATTTCAAATTATGTATAACTAAGTGTTGCTAGTTTTCCACCATGGTGGTATTATGGCTTAGCTCGTGGGTGGCAAGTTGTAAAGAACTTGGTACAATTATGATCAATATTGGATGGAAAAGAGTCCATCCTCCATTTGCCACAAAATTTTACCATATTGATAAGTATTATTTCTACGCATGATGATTCATTACAAAATTTCTTTCATTTCTTATCATGTACATAAATTATGGCTATAAGTGAAATAATGAATGTAATCGCTGGATTTTTTTTATTATGAAAGTAAGTTTTCTTTAACATCTTTGAATATTATCTAGGAATTTTCTAAGTATTAATGGTGAATGTTGTAAAATCATTTCTATAGTCTTCTTGTACGTTTCTTCTCCTAGCTGTTTCCAAGGTGTAAACTTTGATAAAGGAATTATACTAAGATGCTTTTGAGTTTTTTTTGTGAGTGAAGGGTTATGTAATGTTAAGATATCACATTTAAAGCTGATATGTACTTCTTGGTGTATCAAGGAATACCCTTTGTTGTTTATTATTCATGATTTGGAAATAATGTCTAGAAATATGTTTGTAGAAATATGCTAATGGTTGAAATATAAAGAATGTCTATAAAGTTTTTGCTCAAAGATGTTAATGGATGAAATAAAATGAATGCTTGCAAAGTGTTTGAAAAAACATGTCAATGGTTGAAATAAATTGAATGGCTAAAAAGTGTTTGTATAAAGTTGTGAATGACTAAATAAAAATAATTCTCGCAAAGTGTTTGAGAAATGTGTGGATGACTAAAAAAAACACATGCGGAGTGTTTGTAGAAAGGTGCGAATAACTGAAATGACATGTATGCATGCAAAGTGTTTGTAAAATGCTGTGAATGGTCGAATTAGAATGTATGCATACAAAGTGTTCGTAAAAAATGTCAATGGTTGACATGAAATCAATGCTTGTATATATTTCTTACCTTTAAAGATTAAGTGGCTAAAATAAAGGTCTAATCATAAATTTTACTTTTTGTTGGAATGATATATGAGAATGCATTGTTAAGAATAGTGGACAAATTAAGTTGTGGCGACTATAAGTATTTATGGGTATGTGTTTTTGGATTTTGCATTTAAAATTTCATTTTTAGTGATAAGTATTTCGGTAGTGTTTTTGAATCTTGAATACAATCTGATTTTGTATTTAAAATTTCATTTTCAACCATAAGTAAATATGGATAAGATTTGAACTGAGAATATAACGTCTTAAATCACATTTTACAATGACAAGATTTAAACTGATATTATGATTTTCATTTCTTATTGGTTTAATTCAAATTCTAGTCTAATTTAGATCTTATATTCAAAACTTGTGCTTACACGTGCTTTTTAGTAATGGGAGTTTTATTAAGATTTAATTCAACTTTGATGAGTTGAATGATTGTTTTGGAGAATATAATGAGAGTAAAATTCTTATTAAAAAATTGGAGATTGAATAATTATATTTAATCTCTTACGCCATTGTAGTATAGAATTATGTTTAGAGTGTTATGAATTTACAAGTAGTGTTTTTTTTTTTTTTTCACTTTTATTATGATTCAATTAGGAGAAAAACAAAATGGTATAATAACTCTTCATTGATTTAGGGAAGGAAAAAAATAAGTACCTTGTATCTTCAATTAGCCAATACAAGAATTGGTATGTTAAATAAAGCACAAATATTAAATCATAAAATTATGATAATTCATCGCTCCAAAATCTGCATCACCGAGGTTTTGTTGGCATCAAGTAACTAGTCAATTCCCAAGATTGATACATGAAAGTTTTGTTATGAAACTAGCTATATATAATATAGACATTTCCATATGGAGAAATCCTTTGATATACACCAACAACACATTTACAAAAGATAACTCTTGCATCCTTATATTTAGAACCTAATCAATTTTTCTAGTATCAATTGCTTTGTGAGTGAAGAAGGAATTTATGGTCTCTTAGTCTATTTTTAAAAAGGTATTGATACCACATTATGAGGATACTAAGAGCAACACATTATTTATTCAGATTGATAAATATTTGATAAAGAGGTCGAATTACATAGCATATTGAGAATTTTGAAAAGTTGAGACTTAAGGTATAGAACATTCCATAAGATATTTTGTTAGATATTTTTATTGGCATTTTAAATAAGAGTATTCAAAAAGAGGTGTAAATTTTGGAACCTAAATCCTTAAAGCATGCTTTCAAGTGGCAAGAAAAGTGGAAAATGAGAATATGGTTACTAGAAGGCAACCACTGACAACTATAGAGATCACCATGTTTTTTCTCCTAACTTGTCTTAACCTACAACTTTGACACCTTAGAAAATATATGAAAGAAAATAAAAGTAATTATATTTCAATTTTATTAGCAAGTAAAATAAGGGGCATAATTGTAGTAAGAGGAAATTATTTTACATAGATTGTGAAGAGAAAGAAGATTAAGAGTTGGAGCCATCACAAGATCTAGAATTAGAAGAGACTACTCCAACGATAAGTTGCCATGCATTGGTTGGTACAACACTCCTCAAACTCTCAACATAGAAGGATATATAAAAAAAGGAAAAGGTAACAATACTGATCACTTTTAGTAATACCATAACTTCAATACTTGTAAATTAGTTAAACTTCTCAATTACTCTACATATAGTACCAAAGTTTCAAGTCATGATTGCAAATGGAGGTACTATAAAGTGTTCAAGGAAACGCCACATCATTAATATAAATGCCATATCATTAATATCAATATGGGGGAGTATTTATTGGATAGTCCCATGATTGCAATACAAATGGGTGGTGCTAATGTTATATTGGGGGTCCATTTATAATCATTAGGGATAATGGTTCTTAATGTTTGGGAACTTTTCATGAGATTTTTCTTGAAAAGAAAGGAAGTTGAACTCGGATGTATCTAAGGGAAACCATTTAAATTAATAATATCTAATAACATGACCAAATTGCTAAAAGGGATACCATCATTATAATTGCATGATTGTGCTCATGATATGTCCAAAATATAGACCCTCTGATTCACCAGATATTCAAAATGTTAATCATTCCAAAGTATTTTGAGAGATGCCTAAATGTATTACACCCACTGGAGATCACGATCATGCTATTCATCTACAAATGTGAAATGTACTGCCTAAAATCAAACCTTATAGGTACCCATATTCTCAAAATATTATTCAAGAAATGTTAGAGGCTAACATCATAAAAACTAGCGAGTGTTTTGGCTTCTCCAATGGTGATGGTTTAAAAATAGAAACGTTCATGGCACATGTGTGTAGATTATAGTGAACTCAACAAAATGACCAATAAAGATAAGTTTCCTATTCCCATCATCAATGTTTTTTTTTTGGCTTGACCCACATGGATTTCAACCTTGAATTTCATGGTTTACATAATATTTCATAACATGGACATCACAAATTAAGCTTCCCTCCATAGGCTTTGTCATTAATGAACTCTTAGATGAATTGCAAGGTGTTAGAGCCTAAATATACCTTAGGCTGAGAAAGGTAGGATCTAGGGTAACATCAAACCACGCTTAACTTGGTAGCTAGCCCTACCAGGTTGGGAGAGGGCTCTCTCCTGTCAATCTAAGCAAAAATATGATCAATAAGGGCTTGAGATGACTAGTATGCTAACTGATTTTAGGCTAGGTATGTATGTAAAAGAGTATGATTGAATAAAATGATGTTTTTGTTGGCTCATATGGAAGGGCATATTTTGGGTGCGGGGAATGAGGCTTAGTCTTGCAGAGATCTCAATGGGGCAAGGTAGGCAACTGATTTTGGCACTTCAAATAGAATGAGATGGAGAGATCAGATAGGTGAGGAGCCGAAGAGGGCAAGAACAACCATGGTTCCTCTTCAAATAGATAAAAACATAAAAAACTAAAGCAAACCCTAGGCAGAGCACTGCAATTTCAATGGATTCTACCTTCACTCTTGTTTGATTTAGTTAGGAAGAAACAAAATAGATGATGACATACATAACACATAAGTAAATTCACAAATACAGAAGAAAACACTAAACCAAAACAAAATTCCACATGAATCCCAAAGAGTGCTGCAAACCCTGGTCTCTATTCCTTAGCCAAAATGCTGATACGAGTATACAATGAAGTTCCTTACTTTCTCAAAAGTCCAACCATGCTAATGACTGAAAAAACATAAGATATAGACAAACCATAACTCATCCTAGCCTCTAGGGGTCGAGCTCACAAGTTTAGGAGCTGTTCTAACTAATTCTAAATTGAGAACTAGAAGCTAGGCAGTGGAACAACATGCCTCTAGAAACTAGGGAACTGATTCATTCAGTTTCAAACAACTTTTTGATAGATGAATCTACCTTCATAAGTGAAAATTTGACATATTTACGTCATGATCCATCCATTTACATGAAATTACATCACAAGTTTGACATTAAGGAGGAGAAAAAGTCAAACTGTCAAAAGCTAGATGAAAAATAGAGTATACTTGGTCAAACTGAGCAAAATTTCCCCTATGCGCCGCGCTGATTTCCCTATGCGCTGCACTGATTTTCCTATGCATAGCGCCTGTTTGCAACCACTTTTGGAGGCCTTCCCGGTGTCCAAATTCACTCCAAGTGTGCTTGTTGGAAAGGTATACCTGTCTAATTTCCAACCCAAGTGGAATTTTTAAATTTGGCCTCCATTGTCCCCTCCAAAATTCAGCTCTCCCAACATTGCTTCCTGTGTGCCAAAATAGGGGCAGTAAGGTCATTTTTTGAGTGTTTTTGACCTTTTTGAGGGCTCAAAACCTATCAAAATTTCTTGGCCATTGGTAGGCAAGCATATTTTTCCATGCCAAATCCAAAAATGCTGAGTTTTTTTCATTTGGAGGCTCCCATCAAAAGCGTGCGCCAGGTGGCACGACGCATAGGGCAGAAAACTTTGTTTTTTGTGCCAAAAATTCGAAAAATGCAAAAAGTGTCCAATTTTTTTTGAAATTTGGGCTGAGTCTTCTCCATCAAGCATTATGTTAGGCTAAGGAAGACTCAGCCAATATCTAAAGTCTATCATGCTCCTTTCGCCTCCTTGATTCCCTTTTCAATTTTGCCTTTAAGCTCTTGATTCTTGCCTTGTAGACTTTGTTTCTCGCCATGTAATGATAAATCATATGCCTCAACAATGTCTTCTCCTTGTTGGCCTTCTCCAACAACCTCTCTAAGTGGATACTAACTCTTTCAAGCCATGATTCCCGATTGGCATTGATCTCTTGCTCAAGCGATGTGAGCTTCACCTTCCCCCTTTTGGCAGCTTGGCGGTTCCCTCGAATGTTTTGCAACTCCATAATCGCTTGCTGATCCTCAAGCTGCTCATTTCTTTTCTCCAGGTACTTTATTATCCACTTAGCCCTTTCCAATTTGAGGGATAAAGCATTGATATCCGCCTATTTCTCCTGGATGACTTCTTTGAGATTTGAGCTTTGCGGGCCCACATCAGTATCATCACCCTCAATGAGAATGAAATCAATCTCCTGCTCACCTGAAGGCCCCTCATCCTGTAATGGCCTCTTGCCTTTGTCCTGAACCTGCTGTGCTGATGAAGGAAGCGAGACCCCTTCCACCCCAGGTGGATATAATAATCGCTTGGCTGCTGCAAACAACCATCTAGTGCCCTTCTGATAGGTGACAAACACCGACATACTAGCGGTCTGTGTCTCATGACCCTCAAGCTGATATGAAGGTTCACTTGTATCATGCAAAGCCTCTGGAGGTCCCTGAGGAGCTGTAAAGAACTCACGAGAAATGAAGTCCTCCCAAGTGATGCCCTGCAAACCAAGCTGATGGATGAACACAATTTTAATGAGAGCAAAATGATATATACTGTTGAACTTCTGATGAGGAGTCTTGTGTTGTACTAGGGTGGTCATCTTCTCAATATTTCGGCACACGAAGTAGGGGAGATTCATCATTATCACCCTGGTAAAGTGCATCAACAGCCTGATATGATAGGCATATAAACGAGAAAACCAACCCTCACAGCTAAAATACTTCATTATCAGTTTCATCAAAGGATAATATGAATCTTTTAGGTACCGAAAAGGAAAAACTCTACTGAATCGTCTCAAATACCCAGGCTTGATGTAAGGTTCATAATGTTGACTGTCAATTTTCTGCCTTTTGTTCCATTGCTCTCCAATATTAGGAATACCAATTGCTAGAGAAATAGATTCTGGTGTTAAAGTGAATGTTACACCAGCTAGAGTGGCTTGACCATCATGTAAATGAAGCACAAACAAACGGGCCAACTCATGGTGAAACTGAATTCTAGCGACCATCTCACAGAACTCATAGCAGGATTGGTGTTGGAAACAAGTGATGGCAAGAGGGCAGGCCTGTAACTCAGCAAGAGTAGTGGGTTACTCTTGTATATGTTTGCCACCTTTATGAGGCCTCCTGGGTGCATGTACCTCTGTAGGAGAGTCACAATGTGTCTCCTCTTCATGATCATATGAAGGATCAAACTCCATCTCTGCTAGTGGGTGTATTTTCTTGATGAGAAGTAGGAGATTTATGGTATTTTTAATTTTCTGCCACCAAGGGAAAAATATGTGAGGGATTGTAGAGGGAGAGAGTATGAGGGATTTTGGAACTGTTAGGATAGGGTGTTGTTTGGGAAACATGGGATTAGGGAGTGATATGGGAGTTTTAGGGACAACACTTAGGGTTTAGGGATTTATATTTAGGATTTGGGAAAATGGGATTTGGGGATAGGGGTAGATAATTTTTGGGAATATGGGAGTTAGTGAAAGGGGAAATAAACTGGGAAAATGAATGAGGGAGTGGACAAATGAAGAAGTGGAAGAATAAATTTTGGCAGCAAAATGATAAGTTTCAAACCCTAAGAAATAGTTTCTTGAGAGATGCAAAGAAGTAGGGTTTGATTTTTCTTTACAAAACCACCATAAACTTTATGACAAACTCCTTCACTAGCCAAGAGGAGAGCTTAACTTACTTGCTCACTGGAGGTTTTGGGCGATTTTGTCGATTTGAGGAAGTTTTTGATTGAAACGGGCTTGGCAGCTCTATGCACCGCTCCTCAAACCCAATACGCCACGCCTCCTGAGTGCGTCGCATCAGTTTAAATTTCCACTGAGAATTGCGGCCCTATGCGCCGTGTCGCTTGTGTGCGCCACGCCTCTGATTTTGCACAGTTTCTCTCCAATTTCACTTGCTTTGCTCAAACACAGCCTTGACCTTACTCACACTTTGTTGCTTGAATGGAACTAAGATTTTGAATTGAAGAAATGATTTATATACAAGGACCTTAAATTTTTGTTTCATAAAAACCCACTTTTACAATGTTTGGAATATGAATTTCTTTTTTCACTCTGTTTTTTAGGCTTTTCACTTTATTTGAACTTTTTGATGAACTGAATGACTTGTTTTTTCTTTGCAGGGGATTGGAGTTACTGAGGCTTGGGAAAGTGACTAGGGTTGCCTCTGAACTGATTTACATATAAGAGAACTGAAAATACATGAATTAATACAAGAAAACCTAAAATACTCTATTTTTCCTCAAAACAGAGTTTTGAGGAAAAATACATCTATGAACACTTGATTATGAAATTTATTAGTACAAGAACCTCCTCATGTGCCTGCTGACTATTATTGGACATTTTGAAAACCTATTTGATGAAACCCTAGACCTAATGACGGTGAAACCTTAGAAAAGACTTTTGCAAATTTTGAAGACAAAAAGTGACTACAAATGATCTTGATGAGTAAAAATGGGCCAGTAGGTAAAGGAAATGAGGGAAAATGTAGGAGAAGCCACTACTGTCAGATGATCCATGCTCCTAATGGAATGCAACTGACTAAGTGAGACACGTAATATGCAATGCAACAAGAGGATTTGATCTCTGACGGAGGGATGAAGATACCAGCACTAACACAAGGAACAATTTTATTTACCAAGTTGGATCTCCATTATGAATATCATCAAATCAAAATGAGGCATGAAGACATCCCCACAACAACCTTTAGAATACATGAAGTTCATTATGAGTTTTTAGTGATGTCATTTGGTTTTACTAATGCACCTTCAATATTTCGGATCTTGATGAATTATATATTAAAACCCTTCCTCAAAAAAGTTGCATTAGTATTTTTTGATGATATAATAATCTATATAAAATATTGGAAAGAGCATGTAAAACATGTTGACATGGTCTTAAAACTAATGGAAGAGAACCAAATATATACAAAACCTTCCACGTGTGCCTTTAGGATTTACCAAGTAGAATTCTTGGGTTATATTTGTCAAAAATAGCTCCTTACTTAGATTTCTTTTAATGCGTGACTGGATTTATACAAGGATGTGACCCTTTGTTTCATTTTCTAAGGGTCCCTTCACATTATCCTAATTTATTTATTTACAATTTTAGGACAAAAATCCTGAAGGATTATGGCGAACATTTCCCACCTTAATTCGAAGGGGTGTTTGTGAGCCTAAACATCATTCTAAAATTTTCAAATATTTTCTCTTCCGAGTGCTTTGGTGAAGATGCCTACAAATTTCTCATTTGCGGAACAATGTCTTAAATGAATAGTTTTGGCCTCTACATGATATCGAATCAAATGATACTTTGTGTTGATATGTTTGGTTTGATCATGAAATCTAGGATTCATGGAAACTTGATTGCATAAATGTTGTCAACTAGAAGAGGAGTGGAATTCACTTGCTTCTCTTGCAAAGTTTGAAGTAGTTTCCTAAGACACACAATGTCCTTTGTTTCTTCTGTTGCTGCCACATATAATGCCTTTGCTATGGAATTTGCTGCAACTGATTATTTGTGTGACTTATAGGAGGCAATTGATGATCCAATACTGATAAGATAGCCTGAATTAGACATTATATTTTCTTGATCTCTATCAAATTCAGAGTTTGAATATCCAACCAAATTGAAGTCATCCACCTAGTGAATATTTCAATCCAAAGTCTTGAGTTCCTTTCAAGTACTTCAAAACTATATTTGTAGTTGACCAATGCTCTTTAGAAGCCTTTTGCAAAATTTATAAATAATTCCAACAACAAATGGAATATATAGTCTAATAGTGGCGAGGTATATTAGACTTTCCAAAAGCTATCTGTACTTGGCTGCATCCTCAAATTCATTCCTTTCTTTTGATGTAAGATTCGAGTTTTGTTCCATCATAGTAGATAGAGGGTTGCAATAATCAATGCCAAACCCATTAAACAATTATCTAATGTATCTATTTTGGGTGAGGATTGTGTACTTTGGATGTTGAGTCACTTTAAGGCCTAAGTATTAGTGAAGGTTTCCCAAATCTATTATCTCAAACCCTTCTTCAGCTCTTTATTTATATATGTAATATAATTTTCATTGTTACTTGTTGTCAATATATCATCTACATATGACACAATATATAGAAAATATTTTCCAATTTTCTTAAAAAACAGAGTCCCATCATCAATATTAAAGTGTTTGATTGAAATTCAGTTTCAGAAGATGCTCAATTAAGTTTTCATGCTAGGACATTGGTACTTGTTTTATGCAATATAAGAATTTGATAAGTTTCCACACTTTGTTATTTTCCCTTCTAAACCTTTCAGTTGTGCCATGATTACATTCTTTTTCGAGTATCTATTCAAGAAAGTAGTTTCACATCCATTTGATGAAATTTCCATCCATTCTAAACTTCCAAGGAAAAGAGAATTTGAATGGCAGCCATTTTTTTGCGGGGGAAAAGATCTCTTCATAATCAATGCTTTCTCTCTGTTTAAATCCTTATTCCATGATCCTTTCTTTGTTATTTTCATATGATTTATAAATGTTCTTATATACTCACTTACAACCAATCAGTACAATACCTAATGGAGGCTTCACCAAATTCCATGTTCCCTTCTTTATGATAGCATCATACTCCTTTTGTGTTGCTTCTTTCCTTTCATCATGAAAAACATATTCTTCAAAAAAATTTGGTACACAGTTAGTAGATAGATTCAATTAACAATCATTTGAAACATCCTTACAATCTACATCAATTGAATCAACATTATCTAGATCACCTCCATCTTGTTTGGTGGAACAGTTGGTTCCCGTCCTTCTGACCTCACTAGGATGAGCAATTTCAAGTGTTTTGGTGATCCATTTTGGGGGACATTCCAAGGTGTTCTAGGTTGCTCAATCGATAGAGATGGGGATAAATCAAGGTTTAACCTTCCAATCCTCTCAATCACATCATTAAAAGGGTCTTCCTGATATGAAGAAATATATGAAACTTCACTAGGGGGACAATGATTTTGAAGGGGATTCCATATATTGATCCATGATAGGGATACTCCCTTGAAGATGTAGAATCTCATTATCAAATTCATGCTATGTATTTGTAGGGTTGAATCTATGAAAATAATCAATCTACCTTGTCTTGGTGGATGTCGGTGGCCACCCACCTATTCAACTAGCTCACAACACAATTTTATAATAGTGATTTTTCTACAATTTTTTAGGTCTTGAACTTCCAAAGCCATTTTGAGGCCCTAAACGAAGTTTTTTGGGGAAATGAGCAATTGATAAGCAAAAGTTCCCAAGTGTAGTAGGAAAATTCACTTCTCAGTTAGGCCTTCCCAATGGGCTATCATGCATGTCAAACAGAGATCATATGCCAAAGTTACGACCCTTGGAAGTTGATGTTCCAACTTACCCTATCAAGGTCCATAATCCTTTTGGCATTTCATCTCCTAGGGTTAGGTTTTTGGATTTTTATGGTTTCTCATTGCTTCTTTATGATAAAAATTCTTTGAGGATCCAACCAAGGTCATCTAACCAAAAGTAATTTAATCAAAACTAACTTCACAACAAGGAAAATAACATGTTTATAACACAACAATTATTTGACAAAAACATATAAATAAAAATTTGTTTACAACAATTTACATAAATAAAACAACAAACAAAAGAATACTTGATTCAGTGAAACTGTTGGGGTGCTCTTATTGGGGTTGCCTGACTGAATTTTCTTCCCTACCAACTATGAATCTCTATATGACTTCCTAGCACATGGAACCTCCACATGTTACCTAGCCCTCTAAGCCCAAGTCTAATAACAACTACTATAGTGTGTCTAAAAATAGGTCCAATGCTCTCCAACCACAACCAACATCAGTCTCACAAACAAAACCAATCTCCCTAGTGCTCCTTTGTTCCTTTCCCCTCCAATACTTTTCTCTAATTCCAAAAGTAAAGACCAAATATCGTCCTTCTCCTATCATCTTCCTTCCTCTTATATATCCCCCAATCATCCAACTTAACCACCAATGAGTAAGGCCATGAATACCCCCCCATCCTTTTAATTTAATGACCTTTACTCCCCCCCATATCTTATCCATAAATAAATTTTAGGAGGCAACTTGTCAGACTTTGGGAAATGAAATATTAATATTTATTTCTAAAATAACTTTAAGGAAACAACTTGTCAGACGTTGGGAAATGAATTAATAATAAAATATTAATATTAAGTCACATAAATAAAACTAAAGATTCACAAGATTCTAATAAATTTTATATTAATTAGTATATACCAATATAAATTAATAATTATAAGCCAATATATTAAGGTTAGTTAAACACTAATCAAGATTAGCCATCAACCTTAACCATTTATTTCATCATCTAACATTTTAAGCCTTAAAAAATTAGTGTATTTGTGCATAGTGTGGTATGTATCTAGCATACATATACCTCATATGTATACTAATAATACTTATTGGAATAAAGCACAAAAAGTCAATCACTCAGTGAATACACTCATAAGATAATGTACGATAATAAGATTAAGTATGACATTACAAATGCCTCTAACCCTCATTGTAAGATAGTTTGACAAAGGTACTTAGCCATCACATCTCTTCTTAGAGATAAGCTATGACCGTTCGAGCTAGTTTGTTTTTATTCTGCATTTATATAGTTTCAAAATTTTCCATTTATAACAGAAGTCAAGCTTCAATGTATCTCTATGTTTTGGTTATAAATATTTATATCATTTATTTCCTTTCATAAATTTGGATGAATGGTATTAGAGTGGTTTTCTCTTTATCCATTTTTTTGTGCATGTCTCCAACAAGGTTGGGGTATAATGAGTTGGGAACCAAACTGTTTGAACCCTTGCAAGACCATCCTTTCCAACCTTGTCAGCCTCCCATGGTGAAAGAAATGAAAGATGAGGGAGAAGGAGATACTATTAAACTATTGCTCGAAGAAGCCCTTGAGTGACAAAGGAATAGATGATGGATATGTTTTCTCATATCCTTCAAAAGATGCCAATAGGCGACACATACTCATCAGGTGGCCACTTTGTAGGTGCTTACCTCTTTAAGGTACATGTTAATTTTGATATTCCTATATTTGAAGGCCAAATAGATGTAGATGCTATAGAGAAATGGTTAAATATGCTAGAAGGGTATTTTTCGATCCATAATTTTTCTGAGAGAGAAAAGATTACCTTTGCACTCCTTAAAGCTTCCCCCCATGTTAAGCATTTATGAGAAACTTACCGTAAGCAAAGGGCTATGGAGGAATCCACTCTATTTTCAGCTGCACCCACTTGGGACTCTTTTATGGACGCTGTTAAGGAATAATATTACCTTGTTGGAAGCTACAAATACTAGTACATCAGATGGATCACACTATAGAAGGAAAGGGACCAAGTAATGCTAGAGTTCACAACTATCTTTCATACCTTACACATGAAGATGGGCATCAAAGACCTTGAGTGACATGTGGTGCTAAATTATTGTGGCTATTTGCATAGATACATCGAGACAAAAATAGAGTTCCTGTACAAATCCTCACTTAGCGCAACATACTGATATGCTAACAAAATTGAGCAAAAAATTAAACAAAAAAGTGAGACTTTGGATTTGTGAATCCTTCAAAGTGGAAGCAGGGCAAGGCATCTCCAATTCATAGAACAAAGGAAAAATCTAGTGTGAACCACCTTAGGACAACCCATGTAATCCATAAACAAAAATAGTAATTGGAAGATGAAGAAAGACGCGTGAAAGTGGTGCGAGTTCCACGAGAGCCTCTCGTAACACTAATGAATGCCACAAAATACTTTCATTAGTGGCTGAGCTAAAATACTTAAATTTAGGCACAAATTATAATTTTGAACCAAAGGGAAATATATCATTGATGTAGAACCTAATGCTTCCATTTCCACCACCAAGGTCCAACAAAGTGAGCCCGCAGATTTGGAGGGAGGTGTTCACCTCTTTCACTAAAAAATTGGGTGAAGGGTGTTCCACTGAGTTTCATTGTAGATAACAAGAGTTAAAATAACCTCATGTTAGTAGAGGTCATTAAGTGGTTAGCCCTACTAACAATACCAAACTCGTAGCCATACACCATTCTCTAGCTCCAACATGGGTGATATCTTTGTGTCAACCAACAATGCTACCTACCCTACTTTATCAAGCCTTTCAAGGACAAGGCATTGTGTGATGTTGCTCCCTTGAAGTTTGTGATGCTATTTTAGTCTAACTATACTTTTATAAGTGTCATGATGTATATGAGTTTATACCTTATAGTTTTATTATTATTCTGGAAAACAACTATACAAGATACTAGAGGTAGCCCTACCTACTTCCATTTCTTTGATCTCTACTAAGCATAGTAAGGTCATCTCCCAAACTGGGAAATTTGTCTTCTTCCTTATTCACTCTCAAAGTAAGGAGAATATTATGGCCATAATAATGGCCTCCACACAAGGCTCCTATACATAGTAGAGGAAAGTGGATAAGACTATGGAAGAATACAAAAACATCTTCTCCTCACCCAATAATATCTAAGAGCTACTCCAAAAAGGGCACATCCGATCGAGTTCCTCAGCCTTTGGAAGCCCAATTGTACTCATGTATAAGAAATAAGGGACTTGGAGATTCAAAATTGGTTATGGGGCCTTGAACAAAATTATAGTCAAGAACTAATTCTTGATTCCCTGCAGTGATGACCTTGACCAAATCAAGGAGGCCAAGTACTTCAGTGCAATTGATTTGAATTCCGACTACCACCAAGTTCCAATAGAACCAATTGATGTGTGAAAGACTGCTTTCATTTCTAAGGAGGGTCTTTTTGAATGATTGGTCACGCCCTTTGGTTTTACAAATGCCCCAACAAATTTAATAAGGATGATGGAGGATATATTACAACATTTCACCAACTCTTTTGTGGCTACATATCTGGATGATATCCTCATATTCAACAAGAGTTGGGCAAGACACTTACAACATATTCAAGAAGTCTTTCGCACTCTGCGACAACACAAGCTATATGTTAACGTGGAAAAATGATCCTTTGAAATGGACAAGGTCCAAAACCTAGGATATATAATTGACGAGTAAGGTGTGCATGTGGATCCAACAAAGATCCAAGTCATTCGGGCAAGGATGACCCCAATTCTCTATCAGAGCTTCACAACTCCTTGGGCCTTGCTAACTTCTACCAAATATTCCTATTGGGTTTCTCTTATATTAGTTTGCGCTTAATTAATGTGACCAAGGATAGAGTAAATGTAAAGTTTTTTTGGTTTGCGTCACAATAGAAGGAATTCGATGAACTTAAACATCACCTTTGCTCTACAATGGTCCTCACCCTGCAAGAATTACAACAACCATTTGAGATTGAGATAGATGCCTCAAACTATGATATTGGTTCAATCCTCTTTCCACAAGGACATATTGTGGCCTATCACAGTGAGACACTCTTTGATACTATTTGACGATACCCCACCTATGATAAGGATATGTATTCCATTGTGCAAGCCTGCTAGCAATAGAAACATTATATTCTAGTGAAGAAGATGATAATGCACATTGATCACATGCCTCTACAATTTATATAGACACAAGGGAAATTATATAATGATTTACATAATGAATGGTCCACAAACTTGCAACAATTCCATTTGAACATCAAATACAAGAAGGGTAGCACCAATCAGACTGCTTAGTGAGCCCTAGGTTGTGGTATTTACCATAGTTCTCAACTCTTGTTGGAACGAGACCTATGGGTTACCAAGTTAGAAAAAAATGACTCATAATTTGTGGCCATATACCAGATGTTGATGGTAGACAAGCAAGTTCCATACTTCCACCTCTAGGATGCATTGTTGTGTTACCTGGGACACTTTTCTGTTCCTTCAAGTGAGTGTGCCAAGTTGATTTGGGAGGTACATTATAGTTAGGTAATATAGAACTTTGGTGTGGAGACAATAGTGGTAGTACCACAAAAGTGTTCTATTGGTTGAAACTTTGAGAAGATGTTGGAAATTATATTAAGTCTTGCATTGCTTGTGCCATTGCCAAACTAGCCATTAAAAGGAAAGGCCTGTACACCCCTCTCCCTACTCTTGAATGATATCTAGAATCCATCTCTTTGGACTATATGTCTGGCCTTCCTTCTACCAAAGCATGGTAATGATTGTGTGTTTGTGATCATTGATATATTTTCTAAGATGGCCATTCTAGCTATATGTAGGAAGTGTATCATAATAGAAGCCACTACAAAGCTCTTCTTCGAGCGGGTGTGGGTACATTTTGGGATTATGTAGACCATCATATTAGATCTGGATAAAAGGTTCCTAGGTGCATTCTGGTCAAGCCTCTGATCATTGTTGATGTTAGTTTGGTAGCTTAAGGACATATTCCCTCCTTTGGACAATATTCCTCATCAAGAAAGACCCCTCCTAGCCCTCGGAAGAAATTAATTTGGTTAAGGAAAAGTATAATTTTATTATGGAAATCCACATGCGCAAAAAAGGACAGTTCAACCCTAAAAGGAAATTTGACACCCCTAGATGGCTATAAATACAATTCAAGTGACCATTATTTGGAGATCACCATTAAGCACTCTCTCCTTCTCTCTTATTTGGTTTGGCTTGCATAGTTCTGAAGTTGGTTCAAAGAGATTGGTTCGTACAGGTCTGAAATTGCAGGGTCTGAAGCTTGCACATGTATTTTATGGTTTTTGGCATTAGAGAAATTTTGAGGTCTAAAATAGGCCTCCTAAGGAATATTATAAAATAATAGTGGAAATAATAAAATAAGATTAGATTAAGTTTTGGAGGGAAAAAAGAAAAAAGAAAAATACTTTTTCAATTCGTATTTTCAACTCATCTCCCTACGTTTTTAATCAAATTTTGAGCAGGAAAACTTGTTGGATGCAAAATTTAATTTTGCATCGAAGCAGTACCATGTTGCATACTTTCAATAGACCCTACTACATGAAAAATGTGAAATAGATGAAAAAACATGACTGCAATCACATTTTTTGTGTACTAGGGTCCATCAAAAGTATGTAACATGGGTACGCGTTGGATGTAGAATGATATTCTGCATCCAATGAGTGCTCCCCTTCAAAATTTGAATAAAATTGTAGGGAGATAAGTTGAAAATACGAGTTGAAAAAATAGTTTTTATTTTTAGTTATTTATAATCTTTTTACCCTTTTTACCTCAAAAATGGTGAATCACCCCTCATGGTTGACATCATCATTTTGAATCCTATTGGTTATTATAAAGTTGATTTTTATTGTACATTATTATATATTATTATTCTTTTTTTTTTTTTAATAAAGTTTTTTATTTAATTAATTTATTTTTTTAGGCCTATTTTTGACCTCAAAATTTCTATAAAATCTGTAGTCGCAAGGATGCTACAAAGAATTATTTATTTTCTTTTATTTTTTAATTTATTTTCTTTTAATTTATTTATTTTTTCCAGGCATATTTTTGACTTCAAATTTCTATAATGTTTGTAGTTGTAGGGATGTTACAAAGAAATTTCGGCTGCAACCATTTGCATGAAAGCATTTACATGCGGTCAGGATGCTTCAGCCGCATACATGATCACTTTCTACATGCAACAAGGACTTAGGGTTTCTTCATACAGGTGACTGCAGATTCAGGTGACAATTGACCATAATTGATTGCAAATGACTGTAGGCTGGGAAAGTTACCAATGATCAGTGTTGTTGCTGGACTCATATTTTTGGATATTGTTTGGTTGGTTTTGCTGGATAGTTTTGTGATTGAAGAACTGAAATATTGTACTTTCTCTTTGCTGAACATTTTATGACAATCTAATAAGAAGAAGAATTTGAAAGGGTTTCCCCCCTTGTGGGGTTTTTCCCTAGTCTCTGACCAATCCTAGTGCCTCTATGTTTGAATGATTTTCTTCTATTGTTTCTTTATGTTCCACTGCATTGATGAAAATGTTTTTATTTCTATATAGTTGCATATGGTTCTAATTATGTTATGATACTATGGGTGAATTCAATATGTAAATAATAAAATGCAATTATCAAAGAAAATAACAATATATCCCTAAGAAAAATTAACATGGTATCAGAGTTGGGTTGAAGAAAAGTCATTGAGATTACCCATGAGAAGACACCTTTGATGGAAGCAAGAGAAGATAGAGAAGACCTAAAAGAATTCTACTGTTTGAAGGAAACATTAGGTAATATGGTTATTAGGTTTGATGGATTACATGAGGTTAGGGTTTGGAAGAAACCATGGAATATGCTAAAGGCTTGAGTTTTATAGCCTTGAAACCCTAGCATGATCAATGAGAAGTTATTGTAGCACTTGTGATAGATTTAATGTAACCCTAGTTGGGGTCATCTCAATTAGGCACGGTTGCTGATGAAGTCGATGGAAATATTGAAGACAACATTGTTACATGGATAATGGAAAATACTAACTCTTGAAGGTTGGTTCAAGAGGGATATGATCACCTTTCGTTAAATATAAGTACCTTTTATATTTATGTCTTCATGACACTATTTTTGTTTAGATTTATTGTTTAGCTGGGGTTGGAAAAGGAAAGAATTACCTGAGGAAAGTTTTTGAAATTTTTAAAAGTAGCATCGACAAATTACAATATGCAAGTACTACAATTGCCAATGACAAATTAGTGTTACAATTTGTAAAGGTGTATATAAATACTACAAGGTATGTGTAGTATATTTTTTTATTGTTATGATTTAGCTACAAGATTAAATGGCATGTTAAGCCCTAAGGTATGTCAAGAATATCAACTTCATAAATGACTCATGCATGCATATTAAATTTTGGTTTCTCGTACATGTGATATATTGGTGCTCTTGATATTTGGCAAGTATATTACATTTTATTAGACATGGTGGATTTCCTGATTTTATAAATTTGGCTAGAAACTTTGATTTTGATATATGGTAACTTAATACTATTGTTAATTCTTGTGATAAACATGGTAACCATGATAATAAAAGTGATACTTAGGATCTTCGTGTTGATAAGCTTAGTAAATTTAACAATGTGGATAAATTGCAAGCCATGACTTGATGTTGTGATTATGATCCTTGAAGTATGAAGAAGATACATTTATATGACTCTAATCTTCGATGAATATTTGATGACATGTTCATATGTGATGATGATGTAGCTGATGATTATTTGTTGTGACAATTATGCATATATGTTTGAGAACCTGATATAGTTTGACTCTATGATCTGATAATTTTGTTGATACATGACAATATTATGATAAGACATGTTAATGTCTTGATTGAAGATGATTAAAGAGGCTTTCCATTTAGAGGGAGCAACTCCATGAGGCCCCAACACATAGAGAGAAACCCCTCAGCAGGATAGGCGTCCCCTTGAAGCCAAAACAACTCTGATACCAAATGTAGGTTTTAACCCTGTACATAAATTACCTGCATACGAATTCTAAACCATAGAAAATAAACAATGCGAGAGCATAACACATAAAACACATATACAGAGAGATTTTCCCCTAGATCCCAAAACTAGGACTACCAGCTTGATTTTTCATTATGTTCCTTTCAATGTTACAATACATATTTATACATGCCAAAGCATCCAATACCATGGACTGAAAACGATCGCGTCCAAAAATATGAACCGAAAACCATCACATCCAAAACCATGTGCGAAAAACATGCACAAAACCATAGGTAGGTCCACCCAACCTAATATAGGGTCCAAAACCAAAATTTTTCGGTGCGCTACCTCGGACCCCATAGGGTGGGGTTACCTTCACCTCTCAAATCCCCTGTGACTCCCTTGGTTACACAATCAGCGCAACGAAGGGGGGGCTCCACCCCCCTTCTAACCCCCCGATTAACTATGTTGGCTAGTCATGGAAAGAATATAACACAACCCAACATTCTCCCACTTGTTGTTTTCTTTCCACAAGGGGCCACAAGAGAGCTCCACGCCCCTTCTAACCCCTTGGTTAACTACGTGGGCTAGTCATGGAAAGAATATAACACAACCCAACATTGTCCCACTTGTTTTTTTCTTTCCACAGGAGGCCATAAGAGAGCTTATTCATTTATCCAGCCTTGCAATGCCCATTGTTTCTCTACACCAAGATAAATTCTCAAAGCTCACATATTTTGTCAATGCATCTGCAATATTCTTCGAAGTGTCCACCTTTACCAACAACACCTTTTTGTATTCTATCATATCCCTCACAAAGTGATACTGAACATCAATGTGCTTTGTCTTTGAATGATATGTAGGGTTCTTTGCCAAGAAAATTGTACTTGGCTGTCACAGTCTATCCTTTAGCTCTTGTACAACCCCAACTTAAAACACAATTTCTACAACCAACTGATTCCTTGCTTGCATTATGGCTGCATGTTTCTGCCCCTGTAGTTGGTAGTGCACTACAAATTTTCTTACCATCCAACTGACCGCACCTCCGGAATAGGTTAAACACATTCCACTTTTAGATGTTTTCTTTTCAGATCTCCAGCCCAGTCTGATCAACATAGCCACGAATATCCAACACTTGTCCAATCCTGGTCTTCCTTGGTAGCACAAACCATAATCACTAGTGCCATGCAAATACCTGAAAACCCGCTTCACTGTTGTCCAGTGCTCCTTCCCTGGTTTTGACATAAACTTGCTCAATACTCCCACTGCATGTGCAATGTCTAGTCTAGTTCATACCATTGCATACATCAGGCTATTGACTGCACTTGCATATGGAACACAGGACATGTCCTCTTCCTCTTCTTGTGTCTTGGGAAATTCTTCAACAGATAACTTCACACCTATAGGAATAGGAACCTTCACCGATTTACTATCCTGCATATTAAACCTTTGCAACATTGTCTCAACATACTTCCTCTGGTTTAACTAGAGCTTCCTCTTTGCCTGATCTCTTTTAATTTCCATGCCCGAAATATAGTTTGCAACACCAAGATCTTTCATGTCGAATTTGGAGGATAATTGGGTCTTCAAATCCTGGATAGTTCTTTGTCATTTCCAACCAACAACATATCATCCAAATACAAGACCGGATAAATAACACGGTCACCAATTAATTTAAAATACACAAAGTGATCTTCTTTGCTTCTGGTGAAGCCAATTCCCTGTATAAATGTATCAAATTTCTAATACCACATCCTTGGTGACTGTTTTAACCCATACAGAGACGTCTTTAACTTGCATACTAGTTCTTTCTTACCCTTCGCCGCAAAGCCTCCAGGTTGCTTGATGTAGATCTCCTCTTCCAGATCCCCATGAAGAAATGTTGTCTTCACATCCATCTGTTCTACCTCAAAATCCAACACAACGACAATAGATAAAAGTAATCTAATAGAAGTTACCTTGGAAACAGGACAAAAAATATCACCAAAATCATATCCCGACACCTAGGAATAACCTTTAGCTACCAATTGAGCTTTGTATTTCTCCACCTTTCCTTCTGCATTTGTCTTCTTCTTGAACAACCATTTTTTCCAATGGGTTTCCTTCCAACTGGCAACTCCACCAGATCCCAAGCCTAATTTTTATGCAAAGATGCCATTTCATCAACCATGGCCTCTTTCCAGAGTTTGCCATCCTCTAAATCTACTAATTCCTTCACAGTTCTGGGATCATCATTAGTAATGGATAATGCAAAATTTGAACATAAAGTAGATGGACTATACCTTTCTGTTTGCCTTATTTCTCAAACTGATCTTCTCACACCTGGATTTTGTGGCTCTTCATCTTCTGATTCGTCCTCTGATGTAGAGTCCGATTCTTCTTCCTTTAGCTCAAACTCTATCTTCTTAGGTTCCTTTGGTTGGACTTCATGTTTAATAACATCTTTTAACTCTCTAAACACCACATCTTGGCTGCACACAACCTTCCTTGTTACTAGGTTCCAAAGCTTATAACCCTTTAAACCATCCTTATATCCAATAAAGATGCACTTTTCAGATTTACTATCCAACTTGGTTCATTTCTCCTTTGGAACATGTACATATGTATCGCATCGAAATACCCTCAGATGTGAAAGAGATGGTTTTTTTACCAGTCCTTACCTCTTGTGGATTCTTATCCTCCGACGCTGATGAAGGTGATCTATTGACCAGGTAACATGCTGTCTCCATTGCCTCTGCCCAGAATTCTTGACCTGACCCAACACCACTGAGCATGCTTCTTTCCCTTTCCATCAACGTCTTGTTCATTCTTTCTATAACTCCATTTTTCTCAGGTGTGTACGGAGTAGTCTTCTACCGTGCTATACCACACTTCTTACAAAATTCTTCAAATTCATTACTGCATAACTCTCCACTGTTATCTGTCCTCAACACCTTTATCTTCTTCTCTGTCTAGTTTTCCACCAGAGCCTTAAATTCTTTAAACCTGTCAAAGACTTCACATTTCTTCTTAAGGAAATATATCCATGTATTCCTTGAGAAGTCATCTATAAAGTATACATGATACACAAACTTACCCAGTGATGGAACCTTAACAAGTCCAAACACATCACTATGCAGAAGCTCTAATATCTGTTTCACCCTCTTACCACCAGAGGGGAAACTCACCCAATTCTGCTTCCCATATACACAATTTTCACAGAAATAAAAATCCAGAGAGCTATTACTCATACCTTCTACCATACCTTTACCATGAAATATTTGAAGACAATTCTCTCCAATATGTCCAAGCCTTTGATGCCACAACATGGTCTTCTCTCTAGAGACCACTAGATTTTCTGCTCCATTTTCAGGAACCACAGAACTGTTGCACCCATCAACAACAATGCTACCTTGCAGCTTGTACAGAGTTCCAACTCGAACTCCCTGCATCAATACCAATGCCCCCTGAACCATCTTGTTGGTATCCTTCTCGAACACTGTTTTTACACCTGCATCATCTAGCTTGCTTACAACAATCAGATTTCTGGCTAATCCAGGAATATGTAGAACACCTATAAGTGTTTTAACCCTTCCACCTTGAAAATTCAACTTCACTTTTCCACAACCAATGATTCTAGCCTTGCTGTCATCCCCCATGAAGACATCACCACCATCATATTTATCATACTCGCAGAACCACTCTCTATGGGGAGTGAAGTGAAAGTGTAACATCCCTCCCTTAATAATAAATAATAAATAATAGGACTAATAAGTCATACACCATATAATTATAAAATATAAATATGATATAAATAAACCACTTATAAATATAAAAATAAATAACTAATAAAATATACAAATAATAAGTATATAATAATGATATAAATAAATTATAAAAAAAAATAAAAAATAACATGATAAGTAATAAAAATAAAAATAGTAATAACCAAAAAACAAATAATAATAAAGATAATAAAAAAATATAATAACCATAATAAAATAAGGAAATTATCAAAAAATTTAGCATGCCAACACTTGGAGGGTGGGCATGTGGCATGCAGACACATGGAGGGTGTGCATGTGGTTTCCCATCCAATGTTTTTTCTATTTAAGGAATGATGAGGAGGATGGAAGGGGGTTCGATCATTCTGAGGTTCCATCTTCATTCTCTTGGAAGAATGCTGAGACTTAGGAATACTGGCAGTAGTCGTTGATTGAGGGCTCGGGGGTGGCCAGTTGTAGTAGAATCCTGCACAATTGAGCCTTCAGTTGGGAGGAGAGTCGTCCCCAAATCTTGTGGTACAGGTATAATTTCATTGAAGAATTGTTTTCCTTTTTGATATTAATTTTAGTTCTACTTGTGCTGTTACATATGGTATCAAAGCATGTTTAACCCTTAGGGCCTATGGGCATCTGGAAAATTTCTTTGTTGGAATTTTTCTAACTTGACTAGTTTTTAAGTTACAGGTTGATTAATTCCAGGACGCGACATCTTATTCCTCGAATTTTGCAGTTGATATTCTTGGAAATCGTTTTTTTTTTTTTTTTTTGCAGATCAGTTTCGGGTTAAATATATTCTAATGTATGTCCCTCTGTTAGAGTTTGGGATAAGGGGAAATTTACTGAAGATTTGATTAAATTATGCATTCTCGAATGTTTCTCAAGCTGTCTTGAATGTCGTAAGTTTGGGGTTTTTCTTTTAATGATTTCCTGGTAATGGGTTTATATGTGGAAATCCCTGCTACTTTTATTTTGTTGGGGATTAGTTATATTCTAATGCATAACATTCTGTTAGAGTTCATGATGAAGGGAAATTTACTGGAGCTTTGATTAATTATGCACTCTCTAAGAGCGTTTCTCAAGCTTTCTGGAATGTCTTATGTTTGAGATTTTTGTTTTAATGATTTCCTGGTATGGGTTTTGCAAATTGGTCCTACGAAATGAAATCTTAAGCGATGTTTTAAATAGTTGTTTGATAAAACTTGTGTACTTGGCGGGGTATTGGTTTCAAGGTTGATCGGATGGTTAGCTGTCGACAGTGGTTCCATGCTTGCGTTGTTCTGGCCCCCTAGTATTGGCCCATCATTATTGCATGAGTTCAAAAGGATGGACTGTGTGCAAGTCCCTTGTCATTTTAGTGGAACCAAAAACGTTAAAAGCCATATATGGTTGTCTGTGTATATATATTTCTCTGGTAAATTTTGGTGTTCGTTTGCCGCTCATTCTCAGGATGGTTTCTTTGAGTTGTCTATATGAAACCAGAATTTAAATAATTTTGTGGTAGATGGGTGCTTTAGTACATTATATCTGTAATGTTTATTTAGCATGCTTGGCTGTGGGGTGCCACTTTCAGAATTACTTGTTTGGGGTTGAAGGCCTTTTGTTTGTAACTGTTTGAGATTTTTCTGTACTTGTTTGGGGTTGAAGGCCTTTTGTTTGTAACTGTTTGAGCTTTTTCTGTACTTGAAGGCCTTTATAAATTGGCTTCCAGAAACTTGACCAGTAAACCCATTTCTTGATCTGTTCCCCTTCTCCTACCGGTTCCAGTCTTGCACTTCTAAATCCATCTTATGTGCATTATATAGGCTGGGCTAAGGGGTGTCCATTTCCTGTTTCTTGTTGCGATGCTAATTTCTGTTGGCATTGGTTTATAATTTGTTTAATTTTAGGGTGTTGTGGAATTCGCTTGTTTTTTTTTATATTTTGTGGTTAGCTTAAGGTCGATTAAATTGTTAACATATACAGTTCTCCAGTTTCATCCTTGTAAATTAGTGGAAACATTGATCTTAGTTACTATTTTAGTTTTTGGTATCATACCGATTTTCTCCGACGATTGTTGTCAGAATGCTGGCTGAGCTGGCGTGTTGTATTGATATCGCTGTTTGTTTTTGCATTTTGGAGACTATTGTTATATGATCTGATTTTTTAAGGTTGTAATGGATAAGGGTTTAAGTTTCGACTTCAGGTATTTCATTCACCGCGTTTTGACTTCAGGTATTTCTGAAACTTGTTTTGTGATAAAATAATGATTGAAACTATATACATTGTCACAAATCCGTACTCAATTCCATTTCCTTTTCACAAAGGACAGATTCCAGAAGTTCGGTCGGATTGAAATGAATTCCCAGTAAATTTTGCATTCGCTGAGTAGGGAAGGATAGAGTGCTTACTATATACCCAACAACAGGGGCAATCAAATGGGAAAGAATCTTAATTTTAAACAGAACCTATGTATTGCAAATTGCAGCTCCAAGCATGCTGAATTAAGTGGCACCCAATAGGCTTTAAGTCCAAAAGAATCCTTCTGAGAATTGAATATTACGAGATGGCGATCGCTAACCAAGATCAGAGTCCTCTGTTACCAGAGTCCTCGTCCGTCAACGAAAATGTGGAGGAGTTTCATCCTAAAACCTCTAGTCGTCATCTGAGAGACCTCCACATTCTGAGTTTGACATTTCTCCTCATCTTTCTCGCTTATTGTGCAGCTCAGAACTTGGAAAGCTCATGATATTCAGTGAGTTTTCTGTCTCATTTTGTTCAAATTTAACAGGTCTCAATTTTGCTTTAAAAAAAAGGGTATGTTTGAGAGGGTTTCTTCGTTTGCGAAGAAGGTAAGTGGGTACCCTTTTTTTTAAATGAAAATTTCGTAGATGAAATCCTACGATTTATTTTGGCAGATATTTATATTAAAAACTTGATAAATCGCTGAATTTGGTTTTCAGGATGAAGATTTAGGAACCACATCATTGGGTATTCTTTATCTTTCATTCACTGTATGTTCATTTATAGCAACACCTTTCGTTAGGAGGCTTGGTTCAAAGAATTCGGTCATTCTTGGAACTTCAAACCTTTTTCCATCATGGTATATATTTTGATCCCAATTTCACTTTGGAATTAAGTATTTAAATGTATATTGGTAAATGCTTCTGGAATTATTATCAAACTCTGTTGTGCTTTGTCAAGTGTGGCGCTTCTAAGATTGTAGCCTCAATCACCAGGTAATTTTATTTTCCTGAATATCGAAATTCGTGGAATCTCAAGGCCCAGTGCATTTAATGTTTAATTCAGCAGACCAGGCATTTTGTCCTATAAGATACAGTTAAATGGCCACAATATTAAACAATAATAATATATATCTCTTTTAAAACAATTTAAAATAAAATAAAAGTAAAACAAATTACATATATTTCTGGAAAAATATATGATATTTTGATGTGTTTATATATAATGTGACACATTTTAAATTAAATTTTCAGGGTGTATACAATATTCCTATTATTTTGTTTGAATATATCAACTATAACTGAATTCTCTCATTTATTTGTCAAACTTAATAGGTGAATTTATCACAATTTTCTGGTATGGCTACGTTTCTCAACTGAATTCTCTCAGTTATTTGTCAAACTTAATTGGCAAGTTTATCACAAGTTTCTACTCTAGCTACGTTTCTCAGTATGGAAAAATTTATCGCAAGTTTTGCACTAATTTAATTGTTTACTAGTGTTCACTAATTCAAGCACAAATGCTAATATGAACTAAGTGGTTTAGATTATGACCCCTGGAGTTCTGATATGGATGCATTTTATAAACCCCAACTTCTATTTGGGATTTACTTGGCAGGTACAGGCAACACGGGCATGAAGAATTTGTCTTTAACAGAAAGCCCTCGTGTGTGTCCAGATAGAAATTACTGCTCTGTTGATTATTGCATAGTGATTGCTATTTTAATTTCATGGAGTATATGTTAGTTTGAGTGTTTTCTCCCAAGCCCTTGTTTTAACTGCATGAAGTATCTTGAAAAAGACAATTGCTTTTATCACCTTGAATAGGTATAGTCATGATGCTTAGTCTCTTTGTATTTTATTCGCTAGTTCATTTACTGCTTTATGGTGCTCCTCAAGTTTTCTTTTTCAATTTTCTTACTCAGCCAGGTTGGGTTATTACAGTTGTTATTCTCTTGAATTCTTCAGGGCACTTCCCGAGAATTTATGTAGCTACTAGATATTTGTATTTTGTTTATAGTTCGCATTTTGTAGTTTCCTTCATCGATTCATGCTGATGTCTTTCTGATATCCTAATGGCTTCGTGCGTTTGCAAATAATCAGCTTTTCTCTTGTTGTCTCTACCATTTTTCCTACAGTTATGATGTGGTTGTCTTATTCACCTATTAAACAACTGGACATTAATGTGACCTCTACTTTATTTTACCACTGCGCAGTGCATAGTGGTCTTTTGAATAAAGCGCTGTACTTACCTTTTGGCATTTGCCCGTTGGCTGTCTATGAGGAATAAATTTTATGCCCAGATATACTTTAATACTAATCATTTTTCGGGCACTGGTTTTTTTATACCGCTTCAAACAATTTCCTTCTAACTTGACTTTTAAACTTGATTTGGATTAAAAGATTTTAAAAAGCACTTTTTCAATCATGATTTCTAAAATTTATGATTTACCTGTTAGCAAGCAATTGGAATGAACATATAATTGTCTGTCTCTGAGCTTTTGTGCCCACATAGAAGTCATTTTTTGGGGGCCCTGGTTTTGAATTGTTTAACATATTTATTATTCTTTAATCTGCGTGTTTTTCTAAAGTAACAACACAAGTTTCGTGTGTTCCTTAGCCCGCATACGGATGTTTACAATGTAATCTTCTCCCCACACTGAAAATTCGACGAAGTCCACGGAGGAACTCGAACCCACGGCCCAACGATGTCATCAAAGTAGCATAGCCGTAGCATCCGACCTCGGATCTCATTTCTTTTAACACTTTATCAATAGTTTTGGAGTAACACTAATATGTGATTTGGTCTAAAATTCAAATTGTATGTGCTTGAAGCTATAATGTCAAAAATAGTTTACAAAATATCAAGCCAAATACTCTTGGTATTATTTTTTTTATGCAAATATAAACATCGACAGTCTAGACTCTTGAATGCCTCTATCCAGCATACCATATAGCACAGCTATTTAGAGTGGAACCTTTGGTGTTGGACTTTCATCAAACACTTTGCCTGTAATATCCCTCTTCTACTGTTGATGAATTTTCTGAGTATGCTGAAGGTTTCTTGCTGAATTTGTTGTGTTTTTAGTACTTACTTTGTTGATGTAAGTTTATTGCATGCATAATTTTTATGACAAATAACAAGCTGGGAAAAACTGAAGCTTGCAAAATAAAGAAAAGACCAGATTTGATATTTATAAAAAATAGCAAGTTTACATGCCTGTTAGAATGACTCCTCAGAGTATGACTACGATCAATAAGTTCAGTACTTTGAGCCACCCTTTTTGGCAAATCTAAAATATTTTGACTATTTAACATAAGAAATTGCTCACTGCTGTCCTAAAATTATTTACTGCTCTTCTAGTGAAGCATAAGTAATTCTCTGCTGTCCTGAAGATACTCATTTGTGTCATTTGAAATTCTGAATACATTGCTTTAAAGTGCTCTCATTTACTCATAAGGTTATAGGCATTGGATAAGAGGTATTTTGTTGAGCATTTCATTGGATAGCCTTGGTATTACTCTCGTCTCATTAAAAGATAGCCTCACATTGGCATTTAAAAATCTTAAAGGTGTTGCTGATCTAACCATATGTTTATCACTTTGACATAATCTTGGCAAGTTCGTTAACAACACTATTTCTTCTCTTTTAAAATATACAAGAGGGTATTGACATAAAGCATATATGAATTCTTTTTTTTAGTAGCTTGTCACCAAGGACTTATCAAATTGCTTACAGTTTATAGTTCAGCTTGAAGGATCTCTTGAGAAATTGGCCATCTAGGTGTTCTTAATTTTGCACTAAGGCTGAAAGCCTTTTTGTTTGATTGGCATTAAAAGTGTTAAGTAACTAAGGGACTTGTTGATTTAAACGAATATATCTCTTTTTTTTGGCATCTTTTCAGTGGTATATCTTGAAGGTTCCTAGCTGTATAAGAGCATTTATATGCTTGCTGAGCAATCACTGTTTGCATTAGATAAGAGATATATTGTTGGACAAGTTTGGTAAAATTCTAACACATTATTGAAAGATAACTTTATATTGGCACTTAAGGAGATTGAAGGTCTTCTTGATTATGTTAGACATCTCCTAAGTTGAATGATCATTGGGATTTTCTTACTTGAATAAGAAACATTGGTTGCATTTTCTATTATCATTGTTATCTTGAGCACCTTGGCAAAGCATTTGTCGTGTTTGGCATGTCTTGAAAAGTTAAGGGCATTGAGTAATCTTGTTACATTGCATAAAAAAATCATTGGCTAATTGTTTAAAAGGATAAGCGCTCGAGTTATCATTTGACTTATGGTTCATGTATTAAGTGGATATCTATTTTCTGAATTCTAAGTTAGTGCATTATTGTGGAGAGCATTCATCTCATGGCAATTTTATCTTGGGGTTATCCTCCTAATCTTATAATTGAGATCGTCTCTTGAATATATTCTATGGCTTAGTTTTCTTCTGATGGAATTCCATTGTCCAAATGTGTTGATGGATTCTCTTATAGTGGGTTTTGAAGAAGTTGGTTTTACTGGGATAAAGATGCTTCTTGATGTCAGACGAAGAGGTCTTGACGGTATATCATTTGGAGTTATGGCTCGAGCAAAGCCCAATGAGGCGGTGGAAAAAGAAATTTGGGCTGAGAAGAGCTTCAACGTAGCATACCCATGCTTTTTTTTTTGGGTACTCAAGTTTTAAATTGGTGGTAATCATTATTGTTGAACATTAAGTGACATTATCATAATGGATACTTTTTGTATCAGTCATCATAGTCCTCGTACATGTCTTGATCATGGAAATTCCATTTATATTATTATTATTTCTATGTGTTCAACTTGACCATTTCTATCTCATCTTGATTTTGAAATTGTAATTCATTAACAGACTTGGCTATTGCTTGTCTATCTTCATGTAGGTTCATAAATTACGTTGTATTCATGAACCAACATCTCATCCTCAACAAATCCTGTTGATAACACATCTATCTGCAAACAATTTAACCATTCAATTCCCACGTAATTCGAATGAGGAATCGCACATAGCTTTCCATGGATTAAATTAATCATGGGTGAATCTTTCTGCAGATAGATGAATCTTTTTACAGTTAGTTATACCTCCACATCTATATTTTATTCCGCTATTTCTCTCAGCGTTTGATAATCCATTTACATCAGTGGGGTACACTCATTTCATTGACTGTTAATTCTACGGGTTAGTACCGCTTTGCTTTTTCAGATTTTGGACACCGGAGGTGCGGATGATCAAGCTATATACGAAGCTATATAACAAGTCTGTAAATTTGTAAGTGTATATCGCAAGATTGCAGGTGTCTGAATGTTTCAAATCACAATATGAGGTTGATCAGTACGAACATATTTCTCGACAAAATTTTTCTATCTTAGGCAGGAAATTTTACGCCTAATTGTATTGTAATTTAAGGGATTTGAAATGGTGTTGCCTTCGCGCGTGCGCTTGCAGGCAGACCATATAATTAATAAAATCATTATTTTTTTGTATTGGGAAGGCATGACCTTCCCCGTCATCCGATCCGGTTCTGGATCGGGTGGCAATGTCTTCTCTTTATGGTGTGGAATATTTTATGCTTGATTCATAAATTTTATAACATATATATATTTTCACCATATATCAAATTTGCTGAACTAAACATCAATACAACTTTTATACTGTCGTATTTCTTTCTTTTTAACACATGACATGAAAATAGTAACTGAATAAAAGGAAAATGTCATTTTTTTGTGTTACTTTCCATAGGATTGATGGTAATCTTGTAATGGGAAAAGATTCTTTAGTCACGAGACTCGAAGCACTTCTTCGACTTTTGGTGGATATTGAACCACATCTCCGTGATTGATAGAATCTAGACCATTAGTACTCCTTATCTTGCATTCAATGATCATTTGAAAGATGAATTAGGGGATGGATTGGATCATCTAGTGACTCACATCACGTTGCAATTTTTCTTTAATTAGCTATCCAATCTGGTATCTAAGGACAGATATATTCTTAGCAATAAGCTACAACAATCAGATTCTGCAGCAGAATAATGTTAGTATAAATTAAGGTCTGGTGCATTCATTAGTTCCTCATTGCTTCCTCATGCAGATTCTTTGGTTCTCTGTTCACATTAATATCTCATTATATGGTATGACATAATTAAGATATACTTTTTTCATTCAGTAATTCATTGGCAAAGTATGTAATCCTATAATCTTGATATGGTATAATGGCATGCTGGTGTAACTTCTCACCACTAGTTCACTTTACAAACACAGTTTAAATAGCACTTACCTTTAGTGATCATTTTTTCACCTGCATCTGGGGTTCAGTCTGATTTAAAAACACAGAAATAACATTATGCGAATGTTGATCATATTATTCACTAATTGTTTGTTCGATTACTGCCCTTTACCAATAGCAGTTGCTTGGCATTTCTCTCGTCCATTATTGCAAAAACACAACTCTCTCAATATGATCTTCTAGTAAATTTAATTTTGCATTGCAATTTCCATTCAAATTACATGTATCTGCTCATTTACTACTCATATCATTTGTATATTGAACATCATCAAGCTATATGATGGTATGGTTAATGCATTAGATGCATGTGGAGATGTGATGATTCACAGGACTCCACAAATGGGCCGAGAGGGCCGGTTAATTTGATGATCTCGTGCGAGCCCATACGCACGAGGGAGAATAAGTAACACCATATGGGCTGGGGACAAAACTCAATCAACACTACATATGCCAGTGATTCCTTTGTCTTGTGAATAGCTCTTGATGGATAGCTCTTGAAGAGCTATGGGACCATCTTGAGAAGGCTGAGTGCCTGATGATTCCAGGCTTGGTGCCTGATGATTCCAGGCCTGGTGCCTGATGTTCCAGGCTAGGTGCCTGTTATTGGATTGGGATGCCAAAGTCTGGAAGGGATGTAAAGGACTTCGATGCCTGCGGCTGTGCGCCTTAGTAGTTCTGGAGGGAGTGGTCCAGCCTGCGAGATGCCCGGGGTCATTGAGTACCAGACCGGATGCCTGCCTTGGGGCAGATGAGGTCTGAGTCAGGCGCGAGCCTTGGGGCCAGCCTTGGACTAGGATACA
>APFE030043757.1:0-14155 GCA_000404065.3 Pinus taeda | reverse complement strand
TTACACCCTACTTTCATGCCTACAAGATCCTATCTTGCAATTATATCCCATAGGAGCTCATAGCTGCCAAGTGATGTACCTGTATCTGTCTAATAAGAGCATCTTCCACCCTGTTTTCCTTAGCTTTGATGTACCTGATCTCGAAATCAAACTCATTGATCGTGGCCAACCATCTAGCCTTCCTGGAATTCATATTCGTTTGGTCAAAAAAATACCTCAACCCAATGTGATCACTCATAAGCACAAACCACTTGCCAAGAAGATAGTACCTCCACCTCTTCAGTGCATGTATAATCACTACCAACTTGAGATCATGTGCGGGATAGTTCTTCTCGTGCTCATTTATTTTCCATGACTCATAGCATACTACCTGTCCATCCTGCATAAGGACTCCACCAAGCCCTCTCTTGTAGGCATCTGTGCATATCACAAACTCTTTATCTGGATTTGCAATTTGTAGTATTAGTGCATGCGGAAACAACTGCTTAAGTTGCTCAAAGCTAGCCTCACACTCCTCACTCCATTCAAACTTCTTACATTTTCCTTCAAAGATGTGATAGGATAAGCAATATGCAAGAAGTTCCTGATGAACCTCCTATAGTAACCTGCCAAACCAATGAAGGATCTCACCTCGTCCATATTCTTAGGAGCTACCCACTCCATGATGGCTCTTATCTTTTCTGGATCTACTGCAATTCCTTCCTTGGAGATAGCATGCCTCAAGTAGTGTACTTCAGTCTGAAAGAAACTACACTTGTTGAGCTTAGCATACAATTGATGCTATCTCAACAACCTAAACACTGCTTCTAAATTATCGACATTCTCTTCCTCATTTTTAGAATATACCAACATATCATCAATGAACATAATAACAAACTTATCCAAATATGGACGCAATTCATAAAACACATGAATGTAGCTGGAGAATTAGTTAAGCCAAATGGAACAACAACAAACTCATAATTCCCATACTTGGTCTTGAATGTAGTCTTGTAAATGTCCTCCTCTTTGATGGGTACCTGATGGTATCTAGATCTCAAGTCAATCTTAGACAAAATTGTTGCTCCCTTAAGCTGATCAAACAAGTCATAAATCCTCGACAAAGGGTACCTTTTCTTGATAGTCACTTTGTTCAACTGCCTGTATCAATGCATAATCTAAGAGTACCATCCTCCTTCCTCACAAACAATATCAATGCACCCTAAGGTGATACACTTGGCCTAATGTATCCCTTTTCCAAAATTTTCTTCAGCTGCAATTTTAACTCAACCAACTTAGGTGTGCTCATCCTGTAAGCTGCTTTCAATGTGGGAGCTGCCCCTGGCACTAACTCAACAAAAATTATACCTCCTTGTGAGGTGGAAGCTCTATAATTTCCTCAAGGAATACATCTTGAAACTGCTACAAAACTAGATATATATTCAACACATCTGCACCCTCAACCTCCTTACCCTTATCACTAGAAATGTGTACTGCAAATAGCTTGCACCCTTTCCTGCAGGTACGATTTGTTTGCATAGTTTTCACCATCCTAACTAATGTTTCTTTATTCTTACCTTGCAAGAATCTTGCTACTCCATCTTCATCAACACACTCAATATTTTTGTCATAGCAATCAATCTTGGTTCTATGGATATATAACCAATCCATTCCTAATAACATATTGTATGAACCCAATGGTAATACATTCAAATGTGTTGTTGTAGGCGTACCATTCAAATCAAATCATCAAGCTCTTACCGAATGATGAACTCGCTTCTTCGTACCTGTAGCCAAGTATACTAACCAAGCCTCTACATGTAACTCTTTATTCAAGCCACACTTATCCACCAAGTTAGGACTAACATAGTTATAATTAGATTCAGGGTCAATCAAAATAGAAATAACTTGATCACAAAGCTTACCGTCCATCTCAATGATAAATGTCTTATGTTCTGCCTGCCTTTTTTTCCACAACTGCATAGATATGAGGAATACTCTGGCCTACATCTCATACAGTTTGTGCCTCCTGTGCACTATATATATAAGGTCTACCACCCTGATTCCACGGAAAATCTCTCCTGCGATGATCTTTGCCACAAGTCCAACATTCTAGAGGCTTCTAGCCTTTGTCATTATTCATTTCTTCAGATCAATGTCCCTATCTTCTATCTGATGGATTGAACCTCTTAGGTGGTGCAACATTCTCCTTATTATCTGTACCCTATGGCTTTTCTCTCTTTTTATCCCATTTTCCTTTGTTCTTTACATTACCTCTCCAGCTTAGCTTAGTTTCAGTGTTGTGCTTTGATTGTTCATAGCAATTCTTTAGCTTTCGGATGGCCTCCTCTAATGATCTAGGCTCATCGAATTCAATTTTGTCTTTGAATGCAACTGGTAGTCCACTAATGAATCTATGAATCTTAGCCTTCTCCTCCTTGAGGTGAGGCACATAACTCAACAGTTCTAAGAACTTACTGGAGTACTAATTATTTTATATGGATCCCATCTTTAGTTCATATAATTCTTTTGCCTTGTCATCGAAGTATCTCTCCGGAAGATACTTCTTCTTGAATAGTCATTCAAATTCACTCCAAGTGAGATCTTCCTCATCTGTATATCTGAAATTCTTCACATCTTCCCATGAGATGTCTTATTGACCTTTAAGACTAAAAGTAGCCACTCTAGCTTTCATGTTCTTTGAGTAGTCATGAAACATGAAGAACTTCTTCATACCAAGAAACCATGCCTCTGCATCCTATGTTATATTTATCCCTCCATCAAACGTAGGTGGCTTTGATTTCTTAAACTCATCCGGCAAGTATCATAGTGCCTATCTGAATCAGAACTAGAATAATCCTCGTGTCTATCCCTTCTCCTCTCGGGAGTGTCCAACAATTTGTCATCTTAGATTGTGTCATATCTATCTGATTGGTGATGGCCATGTGATCTACTACCATATGCCCCATTAGTATTTTCCTCCTCCTCATGAATGATCTGAAGTGGTCCTTTCCGCCACAAATCTGACAAGCTTTGGAGTATAACCGCATTTACCTTTGCTAGCTTTTTCTGTCTGTATGATTCTATTATTATCTGCCTTTCAACTCCTTATCTATTCCATTAAACTTCTCAGCATTACTGCCAAATTGGAAGAGTTCCAAACACCATACTGCTCTTTGAATTCGTAGGGAAAGTCTTTGTAGTCAACCGTCTAGCCAACCATTTGATATTTCTTCCTACAAGGCATAATATTTTAGATAAACCAAATCACAATAAATCAACGTACCTTAGTATAGCTTAGGGAGGATACATTGTCTACAAGATCACCAAATTAGTGTGATACATGTATAACATAATCATAACAACATATCGACATACGCAAGTAAATGTATCAACTCATAAACATCACTCTAACTAGGGTCTAGTCATCAATGCAGGGCCATATGCATGTTGTGACCTCATGCATGACAAAAACCATTACTCCATCGTACACATTGGCACATGCAACCAAAAATATGCATAAGCAATTCCAAATCAACTACACCTACGCATAAACGCATGTAGTCAAACATAAGCGATCAAATCTTGTAATTAACCTACAATACTGATACATGTAGTCAAAATAGCCAAAATGTAACCTAACATACAAGAATGTAAGTAGGCAACACAAAATCAACATATAAGTGATATATAACCATATGCAACCAGTCACATACTCATGAAAAATATGTTTCATGAAATTAATATCAAATTCTCCATGATAACCATATTACAACCCTAATTAATCGTCAAGAAAATGAAACAAGTATATAAGTGTAAGAGACACACATTCAATTGGCATGCATACATGACCAACACATTCAACCCATTCAATCTGAGAGTTGAACCATGCTTTGATACCACTCTGTAACACCCTCCTGCTAGGTCTACCCAAAGTAACCATGCCAACCGGGGTAAGAATGAGATGAGAAGCTACTATGGTTAGATTTGACCTCCTATGTGACCTTAAGGAAGTGGAATTGAAAGAACATCACATGCAATCATCTAACACCATCAACATAACCCTCAAGATACAAGTTAGCCACTCAGACAACGTATCCCTGGGTCCCATTACTGGTTTGGACCTCTTAGGCCATAGTCACTATGGGTAAGGGAGTGGCCAGAAACCCAAATTCGCTCTCATAGGCCTGCCTGCCAGCAACTGTGGATCAAAATTGCCAGTTTTGTACCAACAACCCCATGATTTAAGCTAGTTTTCAGGCCTAGAGCCCAGGTCACTGCCCAGAATGGAATGATAGCTTAGAATCATGAAATTTTTTGGGAAATTATGACGCAAAATAAATAAGTTAATCAAGACCTCAACCACACGCCTACTAGCCATGACAGGAATTTCATCAAACATATCATCGACATTTAACCTACAGGTGTAAACAACAAAATTTAGTGTAGGGATCTCATACTTATCTAAGAATCATTATGAACCATTGTTCCCTCATGCCATTTGTTGCATTATCATCTATTAGATCATGAACACATTATCCATTCATATAGTAAAAACATGTTGAGATCGATACATAGCTATTGTCATAAAATGTGCATATAACTAGCATAATAGGAACATAAATACAGTAAACATATCATCCATCAAAACCCATAAATACATCAATACATTTACACATCAAAATCAAGGGAATGGATTTCTCATTAATGAATTCAATGAAACAACCAGAGATGGGACTCCCACGTTCAAACCAACTGTAGAATGGTTGAGCCAAATCTTCCTTCATCCATTCACCCTCGTGCCATATTCCAAGAATGAATGTGGGATATCATAAAACACATCAACCAAAACTCATCCAGGGCTTCCAGAGTCCATCCACCTCAACCCATCAAACAATGGTTCCACCTCACAGTTGGAGATCATAAAACCATCATTAGATTGGTCTCCATTAAAGCCTTCCAGGGCTTCCAGAGCATTTGTCCAAACCAAGGCTTCCAAGACTAGTAACTCAACCCACCAAGGGCTTCTAGAGCATTTGTCCAACTAAGGCTTCCAGGACTAGTAACTCAACCCAAGTTGTTTATAGGGCTTCTAGAGAAATTTTTCAACCAGGGCTTCTAGGACTAATAACTCAACCCAAGCTAAGGAAACATGAGAACCAACCACAAACAAAACAATGAAATTAACCCATAAATGGAAAGGTTAGGAAATCCAATGACGATCTAGGAAATCCTCCATGCCAATGACATATCATAACAAAGTAACCACATGCATGTGTCATGCATGCGAAAACTAGTGAAGAAATCATACATGAAACTCGGTACCTGCAAGAAAATCTGATGTAGTTGCTGATGTTGATTCCTTCTTGCACTTTCATGCTCTTCCTTGACCTTCTTGCTCCAAGAATCCAAGTATGCCACACCCTCCAAGGGTGCTCCAAGAAAACTATAAGTATCCAAGAGTATGAGAGAGAGAGAGAATAATGAGAGAGCTCCAACATTGAACTAACAAAAGGTTACCAATTGATCCTCAAAATTCTTTTTATGAATGAGGCTTATATTTTCTTCATTTTCCATTATTTTCCTTTATTTTCATCCTCACATGCAACCTGTGACCTTTCACCCCCTTTTTCTCCTAATTTCCATTATTTTCATAAATAAATGTGCCAAAATTGCTATTTTTCCTTTCCAAAGCCTTAATTATTTCCTTTGCCAATTTCCTTAGCCATAAAAAACCAAATGAACACCCCTTAGGATGTCTTGCCCAACATTAAGCTTGGAATAGGTATCCCATTCATCCATGGTTATTGTTTTTAACTTTTATTACAAGGTTTTTCACCAGGGTTGTTACATGGTCACTAGCAGGAAAGTCTGTTAGAGTGACTTTGGGTTTCCGGTGACTCCCTTTCCCATAGCATGAGAGCGACTATGTCCTAAGAGATCGAGAATAGGAGTGGGACCCATGGGAAGGCTGTATTAGTGGCTGACTTGTCTCTTGAGGGTTTTGTTGATGATGTTGGATGACTGTGTGTGATATTTTGTCGATTCCACTTTCTTAAGGTCACATACAAGGTCGAATCTTATCATAGTAGTCTCTCATCTCATGTTTACCCTGGTTGGCATGGTTACTTGGGTGGATGTGGGAGGAGGGTGTTACAGGCATCAACACACACATTTTATTGAAACGATCCACAACAAAATATGGATAATCATGACCTTTCCTAGACATTGGTAGTCCCCCAACAAAATCCATAGAAATACTTTCCAAAGGAAGAGAAGGAATAGGAAGAGAAGTGTACAAACCCAATTTTCTATTACTTGGCTTACCAGTAACACACATGGAACATCCTATCACATATCTTGAAATAATTTCATTCATGTGAGGCCAATAACAATACCTTTGAATTTGAGCAATTGTTTTTCCTACACAAAAGTGGTCATCAATAAGAGAAGTGTGAGATTCCATTATGACATTGATTCCTTCACCCCATGGAACACATAACCTGCCAAGATGATACAAAAACTTGCTATGAATATGATAACCCAAATCTTCAACATGATTGCATTGACTCAAAGTTGCATAAACATATTTAAAATCATCATCTTGAGCATATTGTTCAATATAACTTTCATGTATGATTGAGTTATGCTTAAGAATAACAAATGCATTAAAAATAGGACTTGGTAACATATATGAAACTTTGTTGTATATAAAATTCTTATACGTGATCACCAAATGAATTTGTTGTAGGAATCCTATCCACTTGAAATGTCTAGCTTTTTGTAGCTTGGTTTGTAATTGTAAATATTGCAAAGGTTGATGGCCAGAATGTGTAATTGTTTCTTTACCCACAAAATAATGCTTCCATTTCTTCATGCTTTGTACTAAAGAATAAAAATATTTATCATACGTTGGATAGTTAATTACTACATTGGTAAAGGTTTCAGAATGATAACATATTGGCTTACCATTTTGGATCAAAACTACTCCCATAGCATATTCTCTTGCATCAGTTTGAATTTCAAATGGTTTCTCAAGATATGGAAGTGGCAGAGATGGCATTGCACTGATTTTCTCTTTGGAAGTGTCAAAGGCTTTAGCTTGCTTTCCTCCTCACTTAAAGACCCATTTCACAATTGTCAAAGCATGTAATGGTGCTATAATGAGTGAGAAGTTAGTGATAAATTTTCTCCAATATTGGGTTGCTACCAAAAAGCTCCTAACTTCAGTTACATTGTTGGGTTTAGGCCAATTCATAATGACATAAACTTTTGAGGGATCAATCTTCAATTCACACCCTCCTACAATATGACCCAAATAAACCAAAGAGGTTTTCCCAAATTCACACTTAGACATCTTCAAATAAAACTTTTCCTTTTTCAAAACGTCTAAAACTTGTTTCACATGCTTGACATGTTCTTCACGAGTCCTACCAAAAATACAAATATCATCTAAGTATGCTATGAAAAAATAATCAAGGACTAGTCTCAATACATCATTCATAACTTGCATGAATGTTGTAGGTGCATTACAAAGCCCAAATGGTAAAACTCACCATTCAAACAAACATTGTTTTGTATTGAAAGAAATTTTCCAAATATCATCTTCAACAATCCTTATTTGATGATAACCTCTTCTCAAATCTAGTTTGGTAAAGTAAACAATTTCCTTTAACTGATCTAGAAAATCATCAATGCAAGGAAAGGATAATGATTTTTTACCGTGATCTTGTTCAAATCTAGGAAATCCACACACATGCTCCATGTACCATCTTTATTTAGAACTGTTGTAGCAGCTGCAACCACCCTCCAAAATTTTTCCTATGCTTTATTTTGGAGCCTCCCTCCTCAAGCGGAGCAGCTCATCTCACACTGACCCATGCACTTATGCTTTCATTGATATTTATATTTTTCTTTTGGATTGTTTTTTCTTACTTGATTTACCGTCTAACCCACAAGTCAATGTCTTGAGTTGGTTTCAACCTTATTCCAGACTTGCCTTAGTGAACTGCACAATCCTTGAGGGCAACTAGCCTTGCTCTCAATACTTGCGCGGTCTAAGCCAACAGTGAGCCTTCAACTCCAAAATTATGTAGAGCTAGCTGAAAGCCAATCTTCAGCTGAGAAACTGTGCTGAACATGAGAGGTATCCAAGGCCACTCAACCCAAAAATTGTGCAGAATACTTTCCCTCAGCAGCTACCCGATGCATGAGCCCGTGAGTTACCCATTTTTCCCTAGAACTATGCAATCTATCGAGGAAATTCATGGCATATTTTTCCCATGAAAAAGAAAGAAAACATTCCTAGAAAATAGGGACCTATTTCTAGCAGTCCGGAGGTGGCACTCGAGTTATTTTGGAAACTATCACCAAGTGTCGCTTTTTCCTAGATTTTTGGTCTTCACGTCATAAAACCTAAATCAACCAAATCTATTTAAATGACGTTGCTAGAGCTCATTTACACATTAGACCTTGGAGCTCTGGAATTGCTGAGGAGATCTAGGAAACTTTTGTGTGATCATCGTTTCTTGTCCGAGTAAGTCATGGTTTTCTAGTCTTTTGCTTCTTTTTCTATTGCTTTTGTTTGTTTGGCTCATGAGAGTGTTATTTTGCTCGTTTTATTGGGAAACGACTGAAATTTTGATTTGTTTTAGCTTGTAGAAGTGTTGTTTTAATTTTTTCATTTCCTTTCCTGAGTGTTACATTCATCACCTAGTTTTTTCACTAACGGTTGATGTTGCAGCAACTCTCTCCACATGCTTCATTTATCTTTAGTTTTGTTGATTCTTGCACTCATTTTATTTGCATGCGTCATCATTCACTCAAATTTGCACCCACTGCCACTTCCACTTTCATCCCTGCTTTTTTTCATGCTTCAATTGTGAATATCCGGGCTTCCTTGGCCTAGATCTTTCTCCTCCCTAGAATGCACTGCGCATTCTTGTATCTCAAGGCTCTACCTTGGCTCCAGGAATTGTAGAAAGGCTACCAAGGCCTGGCGCCAACTGTGCAGTTCTAGGAGCCAGTCCTCAGCCTTGGCCACTGGGATTGTGCAATGTGCAGTCCCACTTGGTGTAAGCCTTACTAAAATACACATTTCACAGTTATAGTCAGCAAGTCCTCCCACTGGAATCTAGCACTGCACAATGTGCAAAAATAGTTGGCAATCAGTCACCTCTGATATCTAGGATTGCCCAATTCTTCCCAGTAGTTGCCCAATTTTTTGTTTGGTCTATTCTTGAAGTGATTTTGGTTTCAAGCTTCCAATTGCATGCCACGAGAGTCATCTTTGTCTCCAGGTACAACATTTATTGAGAAACTCTCCAGCAGTATCAGGTAACATGGCTTCCAAGAGAGTTGCATCAAAGGATACTATTGAGAGTAGCGCTGGAGAAGCAGTTGAGCAGGTGTCAGTGAATTTTCTAGTTTATGTAGACACTTAGTTATTCATTGAGAAGGGCATGAAGTTATCATGGTCGGAAATCAAGGATATCTTTTCAGGGGACTTCAAGGAGGACTTGAAGGATCGATAAGTTTATGTCAATGTCCACCGTTCAGGGTCACATAAGGTTGCATGTAGGTACCCTTCCTTCCCATGTGCATATATTATCCACTGAATTGTCTCACACATAGATCCAGAGACTATGGCATTGAGTAGTTCTAGTGGGACACATCTTTCTACCTTCAGGGAAAAGAACTATCATCAAATGTATCATTTACCACAGTTAGTGAACCGCATGGACACACTTTTCTATGCCACCCATAGCTTTGTGAATACCATATATATTATAAAGCGTTGGGTGAAAGAGTCGTCAAAGTTCATAGTAAAACCTAATCATGTTTACAAAATTAAGTTACTCAGAAAGGCCTACCAACTCTTGATCATCTTTGCATGGCGATTGTATGGTCAAGAGAGTGTGGAGACCTTTCTAGATAATTGGGTGGTCATCTTAGACGAGTTGGTGAATCATGGAAGGCCATTCATCTGGCTAGATTTGTTGGCTCTTGAGTTGAAATTCTATGTGAATAATGCCCCGAATCCGCCTAAGGATGAGAAAGAGATATTCTACATGTCTGAGTATTTACTTGATGTAATTTGTGCCCATCATCAGTTTCTTAGCATGGGTTGGACATGGACACCAAAAGAGATTGTTATCAATATTTATTGCAAGTTTATTTCTAACTACAGCTACCAATGAGTTATGGTGAGGCTGATTGACCATTTCATTATCTTGGTATACAAGTTAATCTTTGAGCATGATCCACCTTGCATGTACCAAGAATCTATGGAGGCAATACTTGACATTGCATATTGGTATGCCTTACCCGGTGGCACCTTCATAAGGATGTTTGGTGAAGAGAAGCCTCTACATGTTCTACCAAGATATGCCACAGACAATTTGGTCATGAAAGAGGTCACATATCACATCTCCATAGGGTTATCAACAGGGTTGCATAGGAGGAAGAATGCGACATGTCCCACTCTTCCTTTGCGGATTCGATTGTATGAGATTAATATATTAAAGCATGCAGATGCCAAAGGTAATGAGTTAGTGAATTTTGAGTTCAGCACCAAGGACTTCAATCCGTACGATCCCCATGATATTTTCAAGGACCACTATGCGATGGTGTATTATCCATGGATCCATGGGGCATGTCATTGGGCAGAGGAGGAGCCTTGGAGGTATTGTTACAACTACTCCAATCTCAATGAACTGGTCAGTATAGCCACAACATGGAAAGTTTCTCTGCGGGAAACAACAATGCAGGAAACAACAACAACAACAACAACAAACTGGCGTAGGAAAAGTGTAAGTGGAAGATTTCCGAGAACCCAAAGGTTGAGAAAATCTACAAGTTCAAAAAATATCCTCTGATTGAGAAATCATCTTTGGCAGCGGAGGAAAAAAGGCAACAACACATAAAGAGAGCAGAGCGAAAGAAGAGAGAAAAGAAAAGGTTTGAGTAAGCAGAAAGGAAGTTGCAGGAAACGAAGAAGAATTTGAAGGAAGAATAAGAGCTAAGAAGGAGAGAGAGGGAAGAGAAGAAGAAACACGAACAAGAATAAGGGTAAGATGCGATGACAGAGAAAATTGTGCCCATACATGTGGAGGATTCAAAAAAGCTTGCAGATGTAGAAGAGAGTGAGCAGATGTAGGATCGGGAATTTCCTCAATAGATTGAGAAAATGGTTAAAGTAATGGACATGGAGTTGGGATAGGATCCATAGGACCAAGACATCAACCTCATGCCAAGATAACCTGAGGTCACCTCTCAGCCTCCACCACCTCCAGTGTCAAAACTAGTCCCAAGCAAGCAAGGAGAGGTTGTAATCCTTGATGATGATCCGGTGATGGATGTCTACAATCTATCATTTGATGAGTTTCAAAATAATATTATAAAGGTGCAAAGAAATCATTTCCCAAATGATCACGTGTCACCTGCATTTATGAAGGAAAGGGTGATAGTGTCAGATGTCAGAAATCATCTAGTCGCCATGGTCTATGCCACTATGGATTATGCAGGAGCCACAATCTCAAATGTCAAATTCCTATTAGCAGAGAATGAACAGATGGCAAGGAACTTGCAACAAGCTAAGCAGAAGGAAGAGTAATCTGCAGGTTCCATAATGGCAGAGATGAGGAAAGTGATACTTGCTAAAGAATCAATGCTTGATACCAGCATGAGAAAACTCTATGATGGATTTTTCACCGTGAATAAGGTGATTGTCCATCTACATGGCTTTCAGTAGAGGAGAAAAAGGGTTGTCCAAAATCTTAGGGACATACATGTTGTTATTTCTCATGTGCAAGAGTGGACAATGAGGTACAAGGGATCCCCACTTTACTTGCATAAGATGATGAAGTTGTAAGTAGAGCTAGACACAACATCAATCTGGGTGTTAATCCAGAATTATGAGTAGCTCACCCTATTCGTCAGTAGCATATAGGCTTCATATGCATGGTTATTTAAGAGTATGGAGGTCATGGTAAGAACGCACAAGATCACATTAATTGGTTCCCTCGTCGAAGCTAAGGAAAATAACCAAGTCTGGCTAGAGATCAACAAGTACATGGAGAAGCTAAGGCGAGAGGCCACCAACGACGACTTGGAGCTAAGCACAGAAAAAATGCAAAGGTACATTGGTGGTCCTGCCATAGCCAAGTCCATGATGCACATGCTTTAGGATGAGTTGGACAAGAGTTCCTAGACCATATACCAAGAATCTATGGAGGTAAGGGTCCGTTATAAAAAACCAAGCAGTTTGGGGACACTATAGAATAGTACCAAGCTTGGTACCAGTACGTCATCAGAGAAGCATCAAGTGGAGGTTGCCGAGTTGGTCTTCCCCAAAACTTCTGAGTCACGGTGTTTATCTTGTTAGGTCATCTCTAGTCTATTTTTTCTCACATGGGTACATGTCGAAAATGTATAATATTTGTAAATATGTTGTAAGTGAAATTCCAAGTGTCATTAGTGGAATGTGAACAGTCACTATGTAATGTAATGAGTTATTTATAAAGAAGTTGAAGTGTCATGAGGGTAGTCAAAGAGTCACAAAGGGGAATGTCAAGGGTCACCCAACCCTTTGTTATAAATATAATCTCATAACTCATACAAGAGGCTTTTGGGAGCCAAGATTTTAGCTAGGCTTAGTCTTAGAGAAGGCTTGGGAGTATTGTGTCGAGCCTTGGCTTCTCCATAGTGTAGAGCGAGTATACTTCTTTGGAGAAGCAGGTGTTCTTGAATGTAATGTTCCACTATTGGGTCTAGTGGCTACCAATGGTGTATGTATGGATGAAACTTTCACTTATAATAATAATAACAAAGTTGACATGCTTTCATGCATATGTTGTTATTGTAGTTGGACTATTCTGGTTGCTTTAGCAATGTATTTTTTTTAACTTACGCATTTTCTTATGAACCAATTTGTATGAAATTGTATGAATCTTGTTGAATGCGTGTTGTTGGATTAATTCATCACTTTGGTTTGTGGACTATTCCACTTCCCATCTCGTGATGTCATTATGCTTGTGTGTTCCTTTCAATCTGCGTATTATTGCAAGCTTTTAAGGGCACACTTCGTTTTCCCCTCCATGTGTTAGAACCCTCATCCATCTCACTTGAATTGTTGCAAGGTCACACGTTTTCTTCCACCCAAAGTCATTATACTTATCTCTGCACACTACTGCGGTCAAGGCACTACATTACCACCCATTGCTAGGACTCCTACTCTAAACGGTCTAAGGTCTAGTTGGGAATTCTTACTAGGGATATACCCTCAAATGTTGGTGGGTCCAGCACTGTCAACATGAACCAATAAAATAATGGATCCACAAGTAAATGTATTGGGTTTGATGACCTCTTTGTCAAGAATCTCTTGAATTTTCTTCTTGAGCTCTTCATTCTCCAAAACTGAGATTCTATATATGCCAATATTTGGAAGTGGTGCATCCCGCTACAAGTGAATCTCATGTTGGATTCCTCTTTTAGGAAAAAAACCCTTCATGTTCCTGAAAAATATTGTCATAAGTGTTAACAACTTCAACCAATTCATGCTTGAGATTAGAATCACATCCTGTGAAAGCTTCAGATTCAACAATATCTTTATCTTTACTCATCAACAACACAAAATTCTTATTGGCATTTACAACCCTTTTCATCTGACCAACACTAATCAAAGATAATATCATCTTCTTGCGACGTGCTATAATGATATACTAAACTCCATATTTAAAAATATGATATTTTTTCTCATGATGATAGAATATTGATTTTCGGTCATACAAATATGGACTCTCCAAAACAATCTTGAAAATATCAAGTGGTACAACATCAAGCTCTACCTCATCTATAAAGTTAGCAGTGGTGGTGAATTTGAGTTTACATTTTCTTTTGTCTTGCAATTTGGCATCATCACATACCCAACCTAAAGGGTAAGGTTTAGTATGAGGTGTATTTTCTAGATTAAGTTTCTTCACAATTACTGATCCGGATTTAAACAGGAACGCAACAAATTACAGAGATAACCATATACACAAATATGCAGCGGAAATAATACTTCATTTCATTAATGGAAAATACTGAAATATGCTTATAATCAGAAATGGAAATAAACTAGCTAGGGCGATGGTCGCTATGTCTGAGAAGAGATGTGTTGGCTACATGCCTCTGA
>APFE030043755.1:0-15260 GCA_000404065.3 Pinus taeda | reverse complement strand
TACCATAGATAACCAATACAAGGGGCCATTTTCCATTCGGATCATTCCTCCCTCCTTAAGAAACAATGGTCCCCATTGCGTAAAGTTCCCTCCTGCCAAGCCTTTGTTGAATATGAAGATCCGAGGATAGAGATACCCTGTAATGCTGGTGACCAACTGTGATTCTGACAGTGTGTGGCCTAGCAAATGGACTTCGATGAACTTTGGGTTTGTGGATGACCCATAACCATGAAGAACGAAGATCCTAGGATAGAGATACCCTGTAATGTTTGTGACCAACTGTGATACTAACAGTGTACGGCCTAGCAAATGGACTTCGATGAAGTGTGGGTTTGTGGATGACCCACTACCGTGATGTTGGTTGCTGATGAAGTAGCAGGTGCCTACATAGCTTGGGGTGGGAGGGCACATCTCCAAATAACCCAAGCCGATTGCTTCTATGTTGAAACTGATGAATGTGAAGCAGGTGCATACTAAAGTGGTGTGGAGGGCACGTCTCCAATGGAAACCCACTCCGAATGTTGCTCCAGAATTAAAATGGACATAACTCGGCCAATATAACTCAGAATATTTATTATAACCTATTTTTAGAATCAGAAGGACCATTTTGCATCTTCCCATGTGATGGAAATCCTTATCTGGACACTCTGAGATCTCATATTCGTGCTGCAACATTTCCGTCGTCACAAAAATTCTAATAAAATAGCTGATTTTAAATCAGCGATATCTCCCACATCCAAACTCCGATTCGACCCATTTTTTTTTTAAATTGGGTGATTTTTCGAGAGGCATCCATATCTGGTATTTGTTTTTGTAAATTTTGTACCAAATGTTTCAGATCTGATCTGCAAAGTCACCGCCCAAAAAAATTCCTGCAAAAAAATGAAAAAAGAAAAAATTCTTCCTGCTTGACCCAAGAAAGTGCTCTGTGGAGGTTGTAGCACATGCCTGAAGTTTGTTGAATATTGCTGCAAAATTTGAAACTGAAATATGCATCAAACCCTCATTCCCATGGAATCATAACCTGCTATGATACCACTGATCCGGATCTTGGGAGGAGGCCCCCAAGATCTAAAAGATTGAAATGGATCTTGGGAGGAGAGACCCCCAAGATCTGAAAACTTGAATTTCCAGAAGAAAAACATAGGAGAATGCCCAATAAACAAAACCACAAAGAAACTTTTATTTAAAATAGTAATGTAAATAAACCAGCTAGGGCGATGGTAGCTTATCTCTGAGAAGAGATGTGTGGGTACATGCCTCTGAACTGTAAAGGCTACATTGTGGCGGACAATCTCTCCTTTTACAAAAAGTGACTTGTTACTTATAGTATTTTTCTAGTGACAATACCATGGGTCAATTCCATGGGTGAATGAATACCATGGGTTGATGCCATTTCCCATTCGGACAACCTCTGTGGTGCCTCCGCACCGCGCCTTCTATGGCGCCTCTGTGGCGTCTCTGCACTGCGCCTTCTGTGGCGCCTCCGCACTGCGCCTTCTGTGGCATCTCCGCACTGCGCCTTTTGTGGCGCCTCCGCGCTGCGCCTTCTGTGGTGCCTCTGTGGTGTCTCCACACTGCGCCTTCTGTGGCGCCTCCGCACTGTGCCTTCTGTGGCGCCTCTGTGGCGTCTCCGCACTGCGCTTTCTGTGGCGCCTCTGCACTGCACCTTCTGTGGCGCCTCCGCACTTCCGCAGCTACAGCGCTCAAGAGATCACCCTTCACAAATTCGCTTTCAACTTCCCTTTCATAGATCAAACTTTTAAAACAATAACCTATTTCAGATCTTAAGATATTCGATTTGCAAGAATGAATTAGCCAAGTGATCTCCTTTGCTTTATATAGGCAAGCTTTTTCCTAAAATCATGGATCAATACCATAGATAACCAATACAAGGGGCCATTTTCCATTCAGATCATTAAGCAATACTGAATCTGAGACATACAATCATATTGTGCTCTTTACCTTCCGATCCAACTTCTTCGATTCTTCATTGAACACCCCCATTGGTTTAGTACCTAGATCTACCGCGATCCACTGATCTTTATCCACCAACAGATCCTCCATCTTGAGTTTCCACAACTCAAAACTCTGACCATTAAATTTTTGGATCTTTATCTTTCCACTGCTCACCATCTTCTTTCACCACCAGAATCGATCTTGCAGATCTCCCACTGAATAGGATCTACCACAGGCCCGAGTGAAAGCCTAAACAACAAAGGCTTCCCCTTGAAGCCAAAACAACTCTGATACCAAATGTAGGTTTTAAACCCATACAGAAATTACCTGCATATGAATTCTAAAAAAGAGAAAATAAACAATGCGAGAGCATAACACATAAAACACATATACACAGAGATTTTCCCCTGGATCCCAAAACTGGGACTACTAGCTTGATTTTTCATTACGTTCCTTTCAATGTTATAATACATATTTATACATGCCAAAGCATCCAATACCATGGACTGAAAACCATCACATCCAAAAAAATATGCAAAAATCCTGCACAAAACCGTAGGTGGGTCCGCCCAACCTAGTCCAAAACCAAAATTTTCCGGGCTGCTGCCCCGGATCACATAAAGTGGGGTTGCGGGTACACCTCAGACCCCCCGTGACCCCCCCCGCTACACAATTGTCACAACAAAGAGGGGCTCTGCCCCGTCTCTAACCCCCAGTTAACTATGTGGGCTAGTTGTGGAAAGAATATAACACAACCCAACACTCCCTATGTGTTTACTCAAATTTTGAGCAGAAACACTTGTTGGATGAAAAATTTGATTCCTCATCCAAAGAATATTGATTTTGAATACTTTTGATAGACCCCACTACATGAAAAATCAGAAATACATGAAAAACGTGATTTCAATTACGTTTTTTCATGTATTTCTCATTTTTCGTGTAGTAAGGTCCATTAAAAGTATGCAACATGGGTATTTGTTGGATGAGGAATTAAATTTTTCATCCAACAAGTACTACCGCTTGAATTTTTAGTAAAACCATAGGGAGATATGTTGAAAATATGTGTTGAAAAAAGTAGTTTTGTTATTTTATTACTTTTAATCTTTTTAATTTTTACTCCAAAAAAGGTGAATCATCCCCCATGGTTGACATCATAATCTTGAATCCCATTGGTTATTAAAAAGTTTATTTTGGTAGTACGTTTTTTTAGGAGGCCGATTTTAGACCTCAAAATCCTCCTAATGGATATTTCCCATCCCAACAGTTTGATAGGATACACTATTACCCATAAACACAGAACTATCATCTACAACTTCATATGAAGTAAACCAATTTATGTATGGACTCATGTGATGAGAAGCACCAGAGTCTGACAACCAACTTTTAATGTTCTAAGATACATTACATATTGTTAAAGTTTCATCTACCACACATACTTCTTCAGAAGATAAAACTTCATCAACCATACCTGAATCAACTTGATTTTCTTCCTTGTTTGGGTTTTCAGACTCTTTCCGTTTCCAACAGTCTTTATTGAGGTGTCCAATTTTATTGTAGTGCCATCATTTTGCCTTACACTTCTTGCCCTTTTATTTTGATATGGAAGAACACCTTTCTTTCTCCCCTCTTTCCTTGGATCGGCCTCTGACTATCATGGCTTCTGGTGTAGATGTTTCGATATTGGATTTCCTCTGCACTTCTTCAGATAACAGAGATCCCACAACTGATTCAAATTTCAAAGAATTAGCAGTGCTGAAACTGATTGAAGTTATGAAGTGGTCCCAAGTCTCGGGCAGAGAACACGACAAGGTAATAGCTTTTTATTCTTCCAGAATTGTAACTTCCATATCTAATAATTGGAAAATAAGTGTATCAAAAGCATTTAAATGTTTTGCAACTTTTGTACCCTCCATCTGAATACTGTACATGTCTTTTCAAATAAATTATGTTAGTTAACGATTTTGTCATATACAAATTTTCTAGTTTTTCCCATAAACCTGCAGTCGTACTCTCTTCAACAATGTTGAAGATAAATTCATCTGCGAGGCATAATATGATGGTATTAAGAGCTCGGGAATCCAAGTCCTCCTAATCTGAATTTTTCATGCTAGCAGGTTTCTTCTTCACCCAGTCTAATTCTTTGTGCAACCCTTGTTGCACAAGAAAATCCCTAACCTTCATTTCCATAAAGAAAAGTTATTCTTGCAAGTGAACTTCTCCACTTCGAACTTTGCACTTGTCATTTTTTCCATTTTCTTCGTATATATATATATATATATATATATATAATATATATATATATTCTTCTAGATTTTCCTCCTAGGGTTCTTCCAACTAGGGTTTTAATTTTAGTTTTAATTTTTTCTTCTTAATGATCATTTTTTGTTAAATTCTGATTCCGTTCCTGCTTCTTGATTCAATTCTTAAAAAAAAACATTTATGAAATTGCCCCAAAAATTTCACCGTTATTCCAATTTCAGTTTCTCTTGACAATTTCACAAAAAAAAAAAAAAAACTTCTTCAATAAAATAATTTTGTAAACCCTCTTCAACAAAATATTTCTATTTTCTTAAAAGAAAACTTGAATATCAATAATTTCTACCTTTAAAAAAAATATTCTCCAAAAAATGTAACCGATTTGCATTCAACTGATTGGCCCTACTATTTCTAGCACTGCAACCAATACGACGAATTTCTTCCTCCTTCTAAACACTGGACAGGGTAATACGAATTTAACAAACTGGAAAACTGGGCATGCTCTTTCTATCACTATAGCTTTCTTCCTCCCTCCAAACAGAGGATAGGGTAATACGACTTTGACAAACCCGCTAACTAGGGCTGCTCTTTCCAGCATGCAACTTTATTCCTACCTCTAAACAGCGGGCAGGTTAATATGACTTTGACAAACCGGTCCTCCTTCAAAACAATACACAAGGCAACAGGACTTTGACAAAAAATCAGTGGATACACCAGCTCGGGCTCTTGCCTCTCATAGCAGGTTCAACAGATCAGACTCTCATCATTTTCTTAATCGATAGGTAGGGAAAATTTTATCTACAACATACCCTCTTCATGAATAAGAAAGATCCAACTCAGGCTCTTCTTTAGAAATCTAGGCGGACAGACAGTCACATTCACGACAACAAAGTTTTCCTCAACATGGTAGTACTTCTTCTTTTCCTTAACATCATCAACAGGAAACCAACACACAGTGCATCCCTCAGGCTCTGATCCTTAGGCTCTAATACCACTTCTAGGGCTTTTAGCCATACACATAGAGAAGAAATAATACATAAAAGAAAATAACTTTATGGGAAACTGAAACAAATACATAGCAAGAACACAAATGATTTTATGTGGTAAAACCTTGATAGGGTATCAAAGAAACATCCACGGGGGAAGGGATTGGAAACCTATTAATCAAATATTATTCTCCATAATACAAGCCTCTTGAGCCACCCCAATTAATATGGGCTTTTTCTCCGTTACACAACTCCTTGTTATAAATACCGTTATAAACTAACTGACAGTAAATTTAAATTTTAGCCATAATTACATATGTGTTGTCATATTTCAACATATAGTGGCAAGTAAAAATGTTTTTGGGTAGAGTGGTTTGACTGATTGGATGCTGGAAAATATATCTTTGTTAGGCTAGATGAATTGGAGTTATTGTTACTAGATATAGAGGGCTGATTTACTTGCCTCGAAATGGGGTCCCGTCTAGGTTGGACAACACCATTGCATTGCAAGGATTCTGACCATCCCATTAAATTGTGCACTTCTCTATCTTCATGATTCTCAAGGCTTTCTTATTTAAGTTTTTGTTTTCTATGGTTTATCTTGTTGACGTTTCCATTGGCACAAAAATGTCATCGAGGAAAGACCCTGGGTTCAGGCACAAGTGGCCAACATGGGTTCATTGTAGTCTAGGAAAACATCGACATTTTCACCTTACCCAAAGGGTAAGGAGTCTCACCCAAGGCGTGTCATGAATGAAACTAAGAAGGATTAGAGGGATATCAAGGATGATCCAGACATTAACTCATAAGTATCTTAAATAATACATTCATCACAACATCATATTGTTACAATTACCATATTCATACAAGAAAAGGCCATTAATATGAAAATTAGTATGTAAATCATAACAATACACTTAATCATAATGCCATGCAAGATATTTCATTCATTCATTCATATTATCTCAAAGGAAGACCCATTACAATATACATCAAGCGTAAAGCCTTAATAAAATACATAAAATACCGTGGCCACATGATGTGTTAGACCTTAGGCCGAGCCTAGCTCTAGCCACTCCACAACTGGTCAGGTCCTCGAATCCTATTCCTTTGTGCATCAGACTCCTACTAGATACCAACCCCTTCTCCTTTTATCTTCTCCTCCATTGTTCCTATTGCCAGTTCGGTTCGGTTTTTTTTCCCTCAGCTATTTCCCTCTCTTTTCCTTGTCCGCTCGGCTGTTTCTGCTTGCTCTCGACACCTTACCATGACTACCCATCTACTACATGGTATTTCTTCCCTCCCTAGTTTCCCTCTCTACAACTCAATCGTTGCTCCTACCACCTATTTTCTGCCTTAATTCCTTCAAAACTTTCAAAATGAAGGCCCCAACAGGCCTTGACCACACTTCTTTGACTCATCCCCAAGTTAATCTATATGTAACATTGTGGGTCATGTTGCTAGTTCTGTGGGTATTTATACTTGTTGCTGCTCTGGTCCTTCCTTCTAAGGGGCTACTGTTTCGGCTGCTTCTGCCACATGTTGGACTTCTTTCCAAATGAAGGCCCCAATTCAGGAACAAGTGTGTTCATTTCTTGCTTGAATTTGTTGTAATTGTTGAGTAATGTTTGTCATGCAATCACTATTGAGTCAACCTACTTGATGAAGTATTCCATCATGATGGATGTTGGCTGACTCAGTTTTCTACTTTGTAGTATCTTCCACTGTGCTTCACTATTTTTGTAGACCTATTTCAGAGTGAGAACATATAGGTAGACTGGTGGTCCGAGGTCAACGATTTTGTTTTTAGGTTTTGCAGACTCTTCATCTATTTGTTCAACTTGTGCCTGAATGGAGGCAATTTCTTTATCAATATTCTATAACAGAATTGAGTCTGTGCATGTCTTGTTGTTGGAAATTAAATTTTGTAGCTTTTCTCAAAGAGAAAATATAGGATGATTCTTTTAGGCTAGGCTCCTCGACCAGTCGTGCACTTTCTCCATTAGGGCATAACCATCTGCAAGTGCTTCAACAAGGGAATTTTTTGTAGAGGCGACGATGTTGATCTTTCCATCGATTGGTCAAGTGTAAATATTAGTCGGATTAGGCAACATTGATCTGACTATCTCCAACTTATTTTTCATATCTGCATTTTTGGCTATCAAGCTTGAACACAGTGCCTAGATGTGTTTATAGTATTTGGCCAATGTGAAGGATGTAAAATCTTCGGGAGCTTTAATGACAAGGTCTGAAATTATTGGAAAAAGGGATCGAAAGTTATCTGTAACCTGATCTACTTGTGCTTGGAGATCATTATTTTCTTGTATGAGTTGATCCCTTTCTTCCATGACTACCTGCAATTGTCTTTTCTTTTGCTCATGCTCGCGGATGAGGTCATTGTGTATTGTCTCTGCTCTCTGTGTAGTTTTTGTATAAATCCAAACAACTGCGATGATGACCAGTGTTGCAAAGTCTCTACCTCCATTACGTTTGAATCTTGGAAATTGCTCTGAATGGGTAGGTTGCTGGCAATGGAATTTTTTGAGTGGGATGGGGGTGAGGTTGTTAGTTGTGAAGGTGGGGTGAACTGAGGAGTGTGTGGAACGATAACTGGGTTTGGGATTAACTGTAAGTTTATTGGGAAGGAATTCTGGTAATGTTTAGTTCCCATAGACTACGGTATGGACACAATTAGTTCTTCCCTTGGTAGTGGGTCCGCCCCTAGAAGTAGGGATATCAATGAGGATGTGTGAGTGCCATTTCCTTAGAGGGACTCATTGTACTGTTGCATGGAGTCTACTTCCATCTCTTCTGTTACCACACATGTACCAAGGGGAATAGATTCAGATAGGGTTGTGGAGGTGGAGGCTATATGCGGTGATGGATCCCGCGACCTTGGTGAGAATTTGGATGTGGATGTACGATTCTCTTAGACTATGGGTGTTGCATATATTGATTGTTCGGCCTCACTAGTGAGGTCAACAATCGAAACTATAGGGGTTGTCTTGGGTTTCTTAGTGGCTGGCTTTATAGCTCCTCTTTTATGTTTCGGCTTAGGAATTGTTGGCTTTGGTTGTGTATGAGGGAAAACATGAGTAATTGCTACAAATATAGGTGTGGTGATGATGGCATTAAACAATGTAGATCCTTGAAAAGATATAGATTGTGTTGTATTACCTGAGAGTTCTGTGGAACTTGGAATCGTCTCTTTGAGGGAAAACATATGTTGCTCCATTTGAGTAAACATAGGCTCTAGATTGTCCTCTGTTGCGCTCTTCCTGCTGCTCCCTGCTAATTCCCTGTTGATGGTTGCGATTGCATGCCTTCAAATAGGTACATGTATTTTCCCTACATGATCTTGAATGCAACCCCTAGCCATGAACCGATTTCAATGTGGAATGTTTCTTTTGTTAATGAAAACTTTTGTGGCCTTATTTGGAACGTTTCTGGATGAACACATCTTGGCCTGACATATGTATGCCAATGGGTAAACCCAAACCAGATATCCTGTGAAAACTCATCCAATAGCTCTATGGGTATTCACTCTACCTTTATGATTGTAATTAGCATTGTTTCATGCCAGTCACTAAAGGCCGCTTCATTGACTTATTTGCTACTAGGGTTCCTTGAGGTTCTTTGTGGGTTGTTTCTGAGTGCTATAGGTTGATCTTCTTTAATTTGAACTAGGTCCCTTCCTTTCGGTGGACACCATTCCCACATTTTTAGCGTCATAAGTATATATCCAAATATAAAATTGTTACTTCTCTTATATATGTCTTCACAAGGTTTGAAGAGCTCATTCAACAAGAAGGTTGACTAGTTGAGCACCTCCCCTTTGCAGGAGTGTTCTGTGACTGATATTGCGTCTAGGGTACACGCATTCCAGGAAAAATGTCTCATTGTTTTTCCTGCTATGAGATAGTAGGTGAATTTTATTTCTTCCTTATTGATGAGGTCAATATTTGCACCTTTGACTTCATGCTTGGTCTTGTATTTTTCATAGTAATCTTTGTCGCCTTCCTTCTTTTCTCTCTTTGTTCCTCCCGAGAATATGGAAGATACTGCATTTCCTGTTGCTGAGAGTCCTATCAATCAGTGTATATCATAGACATGAATTGGGTATTCCTTGTATAGCCATAGTGATTTTCCATGCATCCTACTAGCGAGGAGCTTAGTGCATTGAATCATAGCCACTTGCGTACCAAAGACTGGTATACTTCTGAGATTAATCAATGTTGATCTCTAGAGGCCTCTGAAATCATATTTAACTTTTGTGGTCATGGTGCCATCTCCCTTGCAAACATCCTATGTATATACTTCTCACTTCAAAGATGGGAATTGGAAACAATCTGAGAGATAATTGCCCACTAACGTTGCCTTGTCATATTTTGCATACATAGCTTCCAACATTTTAATTCGTTCCTCCAATCAATCCTCTGGGACTGAGATAATTGCCTTTTTCATCTTACTGTGCCTCTGATAGAAGACTGTTATTGGAGGTTTACAGTTTCCGGGTCTTTGTTGTTGCTGGTTCTCACACTGAATTCTGAGTTCTTCTATTACCTGCATTTGAAACTCTATAACTTTCTACGTAGCCATGCAGATTAAGTAGATCAAATTTGACACAACATTTCTGACTGTACTTGGTAACTAATTACTACGACAAATTTCCCTATAGAATCTTAATCGTGTTATGCCGCCATCGGCTAACTTGGATTTGAATGGGATGACGTAGCATGAGAAAGGATAGAGCGGGGCACATTGTTATTAAAGTTTCCATAATGGTGGACAATTATTATCTAATTTCTTCCCCAACGGGAAAAGGTTTTACAGAAATTTGTCTGACAGGCGTATTATTGCTTACTAATTTTGGAAAAGACCAGTAATATGACGGAAAAGACTCATAGAATGTGTGACTATCCCCCCCCAACCAGAAGTGGTTTGCGGTATCATGGCATTGTTTCCACAACCCATCTGACATGTGCTATTTATTTTCTAGGAAAAATCAAAAGAAATCGGAATGTAACTAAATATGCAACTGACTATGAAACTGGCTATGTGTTATTGGCTATAAACCTACTTGTGGGCTCATCTCTAAGACCCTATTAATTTGATGATTCTACTTTGGACTTATGTAAAGGCTTTAGCCATGCACCATTCACCAATGTTGGTAATATTATCCGATCTAGTTGCGCTAGATTCACCGTACTAGAGTCGTTGATCTCCGCAACCATGAATGGCCTCAACCAATGCATTTGTAGCTTTCCTAGGAATTTATGAAATTTGTTGTCGTACATTAGAACATGATCTCCCACCATGAAAGCTTTCTTGTTTATGTGTTTGTCATCCCAAGACTTTTGTCTCCATTGTTCAACTGATTGGTGGAATTTAGCTAAAAACCTTGATTCACCCAACTCCATTAGTTCTTCCAGCCTCTCTTTTAAGCATGCATCATTTGCCATTTTAATGGCCATAGAAATGAAGATACTTGGGACAATGAATGTCATTAATACTACTTCTTCTCAACTGTATACCATTTGGAACGGTGTTTTTGTGTGTGTCTATTTTCCTGTTGTTTTGTAAGCCCAAAATATTGTTGGCACCCGCTCATCCCAGTCATCTCGATTTGCTGATACAATTTTTGTTAGGCTTGTTGACACCTAATCCTTGTGATTGGGTAAATATATGTAAATAAATAAATGAGAAATGTGAACAGTCATCGGGAGATGAACTGAACAGTCTCTCCCTCGTGTATATAACAGACCTACCTAGTTGAATGAATACACAAATTAGTTTTTCTGCCTAATGGAGTTACTACCTGGCTAGACATGGTATCAGAGCCAACTCCATTTTTTAGCTCTCATGCTCCTTGTGACTCCTCTGCCTATCTGCCATATTGTTTTTATACAGACCTGCACCTAACATTGCAAATGCTCCTCTGCCTGACACTACCAGCGTTGTCCAAGCTGTCCTGAAGAGCTGTGCATTCATCTGAATGAATCACTGCTCCAAGTTGAAACGTTCCTCTGCCTGTTCTTCATGTTATGCTATCTTCAATTTGTATCTCTGAGTTTGGGCAAGGCACTTGGTGCAGTGAGTGTGGAATCCTCACCACTAAACATTCAAATCATGTCTGGTAATTGTTGGAGTATGCATTAGAAATCGTTTTGGTATGTGAACGTTGTTATACGCATATTATTGTGGTTATAATACCTAAACGTTGTTATACGCATGTGTGGAAATGTGATGACTATTTTTGGAGAATGACATGGTATGCTGCTAATGCGTGGTCATGTTTTGTTAATGGATTTGCATGGTTATTATAGTTATAACACTTGATATACGTGGTTATTGTGGTCATAATACCTGTGATGCGTGGACACTAATATGAACCATTAAGTGTTTTATACCTTTGTAATGCTGCTGATGCGTGGACATGGAGACCGATGAGTGTTTGAAGTGGACATGGAGACCGATGCATGGAGAATCTAGAGACTGATGAAAGTAAGAAAGTAAGGTGAAGAAAAAAGAGAGGGCATTGGGGATTTTGGTATAGGAATTGGCGACTCTTGGCACCATTGTAAGTGGCTTCCCTGAGGCGACGACGAAGCAGTAAATTACACTACATGAAAGGGTCACTGAACCGAATACGCTAGGCATTTCACTGAATCAAAGCATTTTGTTTCGTTGTGTAATGTGCAAGCGATAAGGGAGTTGATATCACCTACTATGTAATATGTAAGATGCTCCTATTGGCACCGTTTGTGGGAACCTCAGGTCTCTGCACAGTGTCGGAGTAAATCCTATCAATGATTCTTGGGCTCGTTTGCGCCTCCAGGGGCGATTGTTCCACTGACATTTGAACGCTGGCCTGAGGACAGATCCAATAATTCCAAGATAATTCTCTTAGCAAGCATTTTTAATTGTAGAAGTAGCATCATTGTTTTATTGAATTCTGACAGTATGAAATCAGAGCAGAGAAGGTCTTAACATTGTGAAAGCAACACAACATTCAGTAAAATTTTATTATATAATCCTATATTGATATGACAGAATGTTTGGTGGAGGCCAAACATCCATGATGTGTTGAAGCTCTTTTGTTGCGTATGCATTGATTTTTTATTGGTAGCAGTGTACGTTTTGAAGGTCATTTTTTTTCTCTGTGTATTGAAGTTGTGATGGCCGTGATTCAATGGGTACATGAAAACCTTGTGTTAGAAGTTTTAGTGGATGATAATGCCCTTTGAGAATGCCCTTTTGAGTACATTTTTTACTGTATATTGGTAGAAGTATTTTTTCTATCAGCAGAAGTACTTTTTGTTACAGTATGCATTCAAGAGGAAGAGGAAGACATTTCAGAGAAGGGGGGGGGGGGCAGACACCCTCAAGAAAAAAAGGCATATTTGCACTGCAAGCTACCATGGGACAAAATTGAGCAGCAAAGAAACCAACAGAAAGGCAAAACTGATGATACACAGAAAGGTAAAGCACCTGAATCCCCTCACTATGTTGTGGCACAATGTAATATTGGAGTAAATGAAGATTTATTTAATGCTTCACTTGCTTCCTTCAAAAATGATTGGTTTCTTGATTCAGGAGAAACCTGTCACATGACTCATAGAAAAGACTTTTTTGAAGATTTCATTGACAATGTTGATGGAGCAGTATAGTTTGAAGATCAATCAAAAATCAAGCCATCACGGCTTGGCACAATCAAGCTTAAACTGCCTGGTCTTCCAGACTTTCTTTTGGATCATGTCCTATATTTCCCACAACTCAAGAGAAACTTGTTGTCCTTGGTCCACAACCGCCAGCAAGGTCATTCCATTCATATGTTTGATGGAAAGCTTGAGATAAGAAAAGCATCTAACCACTCACTTTTCATGAGGGGAATAGAAGAAGAAAGGCTTCTCAAACTGCAAGGAACATCTGCTCATGCACAACATTTCTCATACAATTTTGATCATGAAGAAGGTACACTTCCATCAAGTTTATTATGGCATGCTAGATTTGGACATTTGAACTATGACAGTCTCCGCTTATTGAAGAAAAATGGTGTTGCTGGTTTGCCTACAATTCCTAGGAAACTTAAGCAATGTGATGCTTGCATTCTAGGAAAGCATATCAAACAGTCCTTTCATGATTCACATTCAAGAGCACATAGAAAACTTGAACTCATTCATTCAGATTGATGTGGTCCAATGCTCGTTCCTTATATAAATGGAAATAAATATATCGTGACATTTATTAATGACTACACGAGAATGTGTTGGGTTTATTTTTTGAAGAAAAAATATGATGCTTTTCAAACATTCAATAATTTTCATAAATGGATTGAAAATGATGCACAATCTCATATTGGGTCTATTCGCACTAATAATGGAAAAAAATACACATAAAATGAATTTGAAAACTATCTTCACCAACATGGGATCAAACATCAAACAATTGTGCCTTATAATCCCCAACGGAATGGTGTAGCTGAAAGAATGAATAGGACAATCTTAAATATGGTACGATCCATGCTATTTTTCAAGAATGTAAACATAATGTTTTGGGCTGATGCTGCTCTATGTGCTGCATATGTAAAGAATAGATGTCCATCTAATGCTATAAGAAACAAGACTCCATATGAAATGTGGTATGGACATGTTCCTTTGGTAAAGCATCTCAGGGTCTTTGGTTCCACCTGTTATGCCTTGATACCAAAGGTACATAGAAACAAACTTGGTGGTAGAATTCGTAAGTGTATCTTCCTGGGGTATTCAAACACCTCCAAAAGCATACCGCCTCTATGATGAAGTAAATAAGAAGTTTGTCGTATCTAGAGATGTAATTTTCCTTGAATCATCCAAAACTGACAATGTTGTTGAGTGGCAACTTGATGGCTTGGATAGATTCGCAAAAGCAAAATCATTTCAAGAATTTGATAATCAAATTCCACATCTTGAAGGGGGATTCCTATACTAGATCAACATGTGGAATCTTCGTCTGAAGAACACTCTCCCCCGCATGAAACTCCAACAACGGATGATTCTTTAAGTGATGTGATTGATAGAATTGGGAGACTCAATCTTGGTTCAGTCCCAACTCAATCAACAGAGCAGCGTAGACCATATAAAAAAAAGGTCCCCCAAAGTGGGTGACAAAGACACTTGAAAGTGTTCATCCTGATGAAGTTGGAAAGACAGGAACCTGAAATTCAAACCGGCAAAATGGAAGTGATGTAGATGACTCTAATTCACCTATTGATATGGATGTTTCTTATAATTGTGAATTGAATTTGTCTACAGATTTTGCACCAACTTCCTTCAAAGAAGTTGCTTCTCATGATGAATGGAAAGAAATGATGCAAAAGGAGTATGATGCCCTCATAAAGAATGACACTTTCAAGCTGGTTGATCCTCCATTAGGAACCAAACCAATTGGCTGCAAGTGGGTCTACAAGAACAAGTATAAAGCTGATGGCTCACTTGAAAAGCACAAAGCTAGGCTTGTGGAAAAAGGTTTTGAACAGAAGGAAGGGGTCGATTATGAGGAGACTTTTTCCCCCACAGCAAAATGGGCTACCATCCGGACACTCTTTGCACTATCAGCTCAAAACGGTTGGAAAGTCCATCAAATGGATGTAAAAAATGCTTTCTTGAATGGAGATCTAAAAGAGAATGTTTTTATGTCCTAGCCTAAAGGATTTGCTGTGAAAGGACATGAACATAAAGTATGAAAACTTCTGAAGTCCTTGTATGGCCTTAAACAAGCACCGCGAGCCTGGTATGAAAAACTAATTGAGCATCTTTTGAAACTCAATTTCAAACATTTTGATCTTGATGATGCAACTTTATTTGTCAAGAAAGTTGGAAAAACAGTGGTATATCTTGTGGTATATGTAGATGATCTTTTAATGACAGGGAACAATGAAAGCTACATTCATCCATAAAGAAGGAATTGGGGAAAAGTTTTGAAATGACTGATTTGGGCTATGTTCATTACTATCTTGGCATTGAAGTAACCCAACATCCAAAGTCCATATTTCTTTCTCAAAAGAAATACATTGGAGAT
>APFE030043752.1:0-20356 GCA_000404065.3 Pinus taeda | reverse complement strand
CTTGGTCTCGTAATTTTGATACATCATGTTGCATTTCTTCCTCTTCTTCATAGGTCATGCTAGAGCTTTCAGGTTGCGTACTAGGTGTTTGAATTTTCTTTCCTCGGGGCATCAATTACCAATAATAATGCTTTACTATGCCCTTTTAATTCCTTCAAACTAATTTTTCAAACCAATCTTATGCAAAACATTAAAAAAAACTACACCCCTTTTTTCACTTTGTAGGAGCTTGATATTGAATATGATGTATCTCTGTAATTTCGGATCATCGAGTTCTGAAATTGCGATCTGTGGTAGCCCCCTCTGTCCTCTTTCCAATGCCACCAGTCTAATCCGAATTGGATTCTCCAAGGAAGAGTTATGCGAAATCTCCACAGTGACCTGATTATAGACTAGTTCAATAGAGCGAACTTGTACGACGTGCCATGAGTCACTGTTTCGACCTTTAGCTCTGAAAATATATAGAAGAAACTATAGTCCGTCCTGTTTCTGCACCTTCTTACAAAATTTCAATCCAATGCTCAGAGAAAAAGTTATGACAATTTTCCCCATGTCACCTGTTTGGAATGTAATTCAGGAGTCTGCAAAAAGCCCAACTTCCTCAGATCATATCTCCGTAAATATAGCACAAAAAGCTCTGAAATTCAAACTAGAGATTTAGCGCGATGTCTTCTCAAATGGGTTTTTTTTCAACTTCTGAAACGTCACAGAAAAAAAGTTATAGCGAAAATGCCACGATGACCTGTTTGGAGCAGCTAAACCTAGAATCCAAAGCGGCTGATACAATGTTATGTAACCAACTCAAGAAAAAGATAGAAAGATAGTCAGACGCCTTAGAGCTCAGCCTCTTCGGGGACAACCTCCTTTACTTTACATCAAATGAAATTTCGATGATTCATGACAAAACCTCCTTTTATTATAGGGAGTCGAGGGTCCCACAAATAACCTAGCCGAACTCAACATAATATATAAAAGCCACAAAAAATAACATATAGAGGATTCTATGGGGCACAGAAATAACAAAATGGGGACAATAGGGGCACAACAATATTAATAAGGGGTATAACTACAATAGTAATAGGGTAATCACTAGTATTATAGGGACCCAACACTCTCACTCAAGTTTGATATCCCTAAAGAAAGAGTCAGAAAAAGTGTGAAGTTGGAAAAGGAAGAAAAGCTCAAGATCAAAATTGTGGGCTAATTCTCTCTCTCTCTCTCTCTCTCTCTCTCTCTCTCTCTCTCTCTCTCTTGTGTGGATTCCTATAGGAGATCAAAGTCTCTCTTGTCAAGTCGAATTTGTTGTTGTTGTTGTCAGTTGCCGGGTCAAAACATTGTGGCAAGTTGTTGCTACGTCAAAATTGTTGTTAAAGAGTTATCTTCTGCAAGAAAAAAGAAAGGCTGACTTGGTGTGGAGGAAGTCTATGTCTAGGTCAAGAGTCTTGGATTATCTCAAGGAAGTTATTAAGGAAGAGTTGTTGATTAGGTTTTCCCCTAAATAAGGGTTTTTCTCTGGTTGTCTGCCTATATTTGGTGTCTATGATCTTTGTGCTATTGATAGTTGCTTGATGAACTAAAGATAAAAGAGAAACATAAGAAAAACATAAAGTCACAAGTAATTATCTATATAAAAGAAAATCTTTCTGCCTTTATGATTTTTAACATGCTTTTAGAGCTAAGGTGAAGAAGGAAAAACATAGTTTGAGGATCTACTAAAAGGAGTTTAAGAAACCTCAAAAAATTGAGCAAGGGATCATATAAGGAAATCTTATAAGGAAAGAAGCTTACTACCTTCAACGACAATGTTTGACACAATAAAGGGAGACAACAAATTAGAAGGAGCACCAAATTATAGGTCATGGAAGAAAAGAATTGATCTCATTCTTGAAAAGAACAAAGTCTTGTATTTCATCAGAGGAAAAGTGAAGAAACCTACTGAAGGATCTAGTGATGCAGAGAAAATGAAGTTTAGAGGATCAGAAATATTGGCTATGACATTAATGGTAGAAGGTATAAAGGACAATCTTGTACCATACATTTCCAACAGAGACTTTGCTCAAGAAATGTATGAAGCCTTATCAAAATTGTTCACTATCAAGAACAGTGGTCAAGTAGAAAGTCTTAAGAATGAACTAAGGACTACAAAAATGAAAAAAGATGACACTATGGCTTCCTTCTTTATAAGGATAACTAGAATTAGAGATGACCTTCAAGCCATAGATGAGATTTTACTAGAAAAAGAGCTAGTGATTATTGCATTATTGGGATTGCCACCTACTTGGAGTGATTTTGCTTCAGGAATCAATAGTTGGAATGAAGCTCCTTCATTCAAAGAATTATGGAATGTATGTAGCCAAGAAGAGATGAGAATCTTATTAGTAACCAACAATGAAGAAGAGAAAGTTTCAAATGCCTACTCTGCTCATCACAAGAAAAGAAACTTCAAGAAGTCAAAGGGGCCAAGAAAGAAGGTATACATGTCCAAAATAGAATGCTACCAATGTCATAAAATTGGTCACTATAAAAGTGATTGTCCTAACAATCTGAAAAATAAGAAAAGGAATAGGGACCAAGCTAATGTTGTTGAAGAATGGTCTCCAAAGAAGAATAAAGTCGAAGAATCAGATATAAGGGACTTACACTACTAAGTCCTTTGCTCTAAGATTTAGTTGTTTCATTTGTATTTCTAGTATTTGTAGGTTTTAACGCATTTGGAAAAAACATTTTTGAATTGTTTTTACAAGGTTAGATACCCCTCGAGCTTGGAGGGAGACCTCACCAATTTCCAAGGATAAGTATCTTACTCCTTGTATTACCTTTTCATTTTTGGTTTCCCTTATCTAAGTTTGTTTGTATTAAATATTAATCACATTTCTATTCATATTTTCCTTGTTTAGGAAAGGCTTACTGAATACTCAAGGATTATGGAAGAAGGCCTCATAAGACAAAACATTGGAATTACAAGGTTTGTTAAGAAACAAAAGGTATACCCTAGACTATAAGTTTTACTTTCTTCGTGATAAAGGTATATTCATTCTTGATAAACTATTCTACATTACTAACATTATTGTGTCTAGCTCTCTTGAATCATAAATATTGTTGATTGGGTGATTCATCATTAGATAAATCTACCCTCCTCATATCTTTGATTATTCTTGTGGAACCCTAAAAAGGTTATTTGTAAAACCCTACTTAAGGGTATATCGATGATATTGGGTGCAACCCTAGCCTACTTAGGGTTATTGTTGAAGTCTAAAGAAAATGTTTGATGCTTTGATGATGTCATGTTTGGGGTTTTGGTATGGTTATAAAATCCCTAACTTGTTAGGCTTGAACGATGATGTTTGAAATCCCAAACCTTTGAAGTATTGGTAAATTAGGGTTTGTTCTTGAAACCCTAGATCTTTAAGGTTTGGTAGGGTTTGAGAATTTTTTTTATTTTAGATAATGTCCTAGGAATGAAACCCTAGACATATGGTTGTCCATCTAATCAAATATGTTAGATGTTTGAATGTGTTTGTCATTGGGTTTGATAAACATATGTTGTTATGATATGCTTGTGCATGTCGATGGAATCCTAGATATATGTGTTGACCTAATTATTAATAATCATAAGTCTCAGGGTTTGGAACTAAGCTCTAATTGAAGTTTGATACTCTAGGATGATAGTGTTTCTGAATTCTAGGGTTTTGTAACTAAACCTTAGTAGAAGTTGAATTCTTTAATATATGATGACAGTGTGATAATCTGACATTTATGAAAGATTGTTGAAATCTAAAATTGAGTTGTGATTGGTTTTGATTATTGAAGCTTAATGGATCATGTATGAAATTTAGGACCTTGCACTAGATCCTAGTAGAAATCTAACATATCAATTCAAAAAGTTGCATTGTTGAATTATACTTGTTTGAATGGTTTCTAGGGTTTGTTATATGTTATAAAATAATTTGTCATATTGTTGAAAGAGATATTGCAGCCCTAGATCAAATGAGACGGATATATTGTCTAAGTTAATGATGTGATTTAGTGTTTGTAAGTAAACTCGGGCAAGAAGTTGAAGTACGTGTCTCTTGCTAATTATGAACCTAACTAAGGTTAGGTATCTAGTGTCTAAAGTGTAATGCTTCCATTATTATATGATTATGGTATGGTTAATTTTATTCTTCTATGGATTTGGTTGTACTTGCTATCTAAGTTGTGCAGGGACATAATCTTCAAGATAATGAAGATGTTTGTAAGTAAAGATGATAAGCATGACAAAGAAAGTTATATGATTGATGTTGGTCATGATGACTCTGATAAGAAGGATGGAAGCCATGAAAATTTCTTTGATGTCATAGAAATGAAGTTGATCTCCCTAAGTTAAGAGGGAGCCTAGAAAAGAGTATATCTCTCGAGTTGAGAGGGAGGGTATATTATAGTCATGATGGATACCTTCAAGAAGAAATTTGAAAATTCATATTAAGGTGTTGTTGAAAGAAGGAAAATCGGTTTTCATTGTTGCATGTGAAGTAGAAAAGGAAGTTGAATGATTAAGGAAACCTTTGTCAAGTTTTGTTTGGAAAACATCGAAGTTCTATTGTGATGAATTATGAGGCAACATCAAGAAGTTGGAAGACCCCGAAGGTTTATGTTTACTCATGAGTATTTGAAAGGTTGTTACTAATTGGGGTTGCGAATGTTCAGGTAAATCTCTCTAAGTTTTTGAAAAACCATGTTTGAGGTTAAGGCTTTGTGTGTGAGACACATTGCCTGGGAGGACATTAGGCCGACACTATGTGTTGATGTCTAGATCCCAAAGTAGGGAGGGTGGCGTTGGTCATAAAGCTCTGACCTCATATACGAACCTGGATCCCTGAGTTGGTGGTTAGCTAGTAAATCTAATGGTACCTAGACTGATTGAAAGCTTTAGTCCATCTTAGTCCCACCTGGATAAATTTCCCTAGCCATAAATCTAGTTTGTGGCACCGTGAGTGCCTAAACTATTGGAGGGCCTTAGATAGATTACCTTGGTTAGGAATCTAGTTCATGGCATTGTAGTGCCTAAACTCTTCATAGTTCATATGTTTTGAGATCTTCATTGTACTTGTTATTGTGAATTCCTTCCTAGTTAAGATGGAGTGTTGAAGAATGTAACTAGGTTAAGTCTTCATAAAATGTATTTGACTCACATGAAATGTATTTATCAAAAGAATGAAAAAGATATTTTTAATATTATTATTATGACTTACTAAAGCATGGGTTTCATGCTTGGGTCATCATGTTTTAGGTCAGAGTCCCCATTATGGACTTCTAAGATTTATTCTGAGCCATTAGAATCATTTTCCATTTAAAGAGACCCTTCTTGGTCTTTTGAATCATGTAAAAAGGTTTATTATTGAGTCAAATAAGGTATTTGTCACCTCCACACCAAGTCGGCCTCAAGGAGATTAAGTCATCCTCAAATTGGGTAATTCGATCTCACCAAAGCCTATATATTGAAGCATTTTGAATTCATTTGGAACACACACTCTCACTCAAGTTTGATATCCCGGAAGAAAGAGCTAGAAAAAGTGTGAACTTGGAAAAGGGGGCTAAAAGGGGTGCAAAGTTGGAAAAGGAGGAAGAAAAGGTCAAGATCAAAATTTTGGGCTATCTATCTCTCTCTCATGTGGATTCCTCTAGGAGATCAAAGTCTCACTTGTCAAGTCAAATTTGTTGTTTTCATTTCCATTTGTTAGGTCAAAATTGTTGTTGCTAGGTCGAAATTGTTGTTGAAGTGTTATCATATGCAAGAAGGAAGTAAGGGTTGACTTGGTGTGGAGGAAGTCTGTGTCTAGGTCAAGAGTCTTGGCTTATCTCAAGGAAGTTATTAAGGAAGAGTTGTTGACTAGTTTTCCCCTAGATATGGGTTTTGTCTTGGTTGTCCACTTATATCTGGTGCATATGATCTTTGTGCTATTGTTTTGGTAGTTTCTTGATGAACTAAAGATAAAAGAGAAACATAATGAAAACATAAAGTCACAAGTAATTATCAATATAAAAGAAAATATTTTTGCCTTTCTCATTTTCTAACAACAAGTACCCATTGTGCATACTTTTGAGAAGACCCACATTGAGAGGCATCATGGATTGTGTGCTATGCTAATTTGAAGATGTTGGACCCAATCCATGGGCCAAAACCCCAAAATATGTTGATATAGCATCCTATCATTGGTCTAATCATGGAAATGGGATTTTCACCAAAAAAACCTTAGTCAAAGGTCACAAGGATAAATTCAATACATAAAGATTAAATCATTGAAAAAAAGGGTTTCCAAAATCGAGTTAAAATTAAATATGGGTAAGGGGTTTTGATACCAAGGTTTAACTCCAAATAAATTTAAAATTTAAATTTGTACCTTCCTAAAGTTCCTCTAGCGGCTCAATTATTGAAGCCCTTATCATGAAAAATAAAATCTATATATTAACCATCCCAAGGGCCCTCCTAATATATGAACTTCAACAAATGAAAACCTTTGGAAACAACTATAAAATAATTCGATTTTTTTTGAGACAAATGCAAGATTCCAAGAAAGCCAAATCTAGAACCAGATCTGCAGCCAGGACAAGGGAGTATCAATTGTTGCATTTGAAGAGACAATGAAGAATTGGAAGAAAGGGTTTTGTTTTGAGTCTTTTGTTTTATTTGTTGGCATTCATTTTGGATAGACCTTATTGCAGGGAGATGACTAAATTCTAGAAGGCTCACTAGGGAAACAAATCTATAAAGTATACTCATCATATTTGACTTGTGAATTGACCAGACTAACCAAAGTTTGTGCGGACTCTTGTCTTGAACAGAACTCAATTTAAAGTCCTAATACGTAATTGTTCGGCATTGTTTTGGAGAAACCAAGAACTATAGGTAGGGAGTTTGTTGAACACTGTAGAAGACTCTTTTATGAAGTTTCATTGATTTTTGTAGCCTTAATCTTTTGCAACCTGAAGTCTAGAAGGTGATGCTATCTCGCACTAATTTTTGAACATGGAATACCTTGTCTTTGCGGATTGAATGCTAGACACCAATACATAAATCTATGCAGACTCTAATTCACAAGTATAGGTATTATTTTGAGCAAGAGAAATTCAGCCTCTCATCTTCAAAACAACAATTGCCATTGTCAAGTTTTTCTACCATAAGTCTATTAGCAGTGAAAAGGTTTTTCTTTATATAGGTTTGTTTAGCTCTTTTTAAAGTGAATCAAGTATCATTACTTGATGAAGATATCCATACAATTTAATCAACTGAATAATCTTTGTTAGCCCATCAGAGTAGCATTTCTTTGGGCTCTGTCTGGAAGCATTTACAAGTCTTATATTGACATTGCAGCATTAGTTCTAGCCCAAGTCAGCAAAGGCCTTCATTCGTTTCTCTCACTGCATTCTTTTCTATTGAAGAGAATCCAAGTATCATGTGTTTGAATTGCAGACCTGAGGTAATTTCAATCTAGAATTATAGCTTACGGCCTTATTGCATTAAACTCTACACACTTGGACCCGTGCACAAATTATTCATAGATATTTGATGGATAAAATCATACCTCTTACTAGCATGCTTCTCTTTAGTGGGAGAACTCTACATTAAAGGAATAAGTATCAAAATCTAAATATTACAAGGTTGTCAATGTTCTTGGACTTGATCATCATTACAAAATTTTGGTTCATGATGATCATTACAACTGCTTAGGGTTGTACCATAGTTTGCTTCCTGTAGTAGTATCAATGAGAAACTGACTTGACCTTGTTCGATACCTAATCTAGGATGGTGTTTCACCACTGGGAGCACATGAGTTTTATAAGGATAGATTTGAGAGTGAATTGAACAAAATAATGACACATCATCTTTCATATGGCCACGTTATATGCCTAAAACAGATGGAGAAACACACACACACACACACACACACACACACACACACACACACATATATATATAAACATTATGTAGGTGGAGAAATACATTATATTTGGTCACTATATAGTTATTATATATCGCAACATTTGGATGTGGACCCACACTTAAATTATATTCATATTCATAATATTTGTTCACCAAACTTTAGTTCTTTTTAAGAGTGTCAATTTGTCAAACAACTAGTGTAACATATTGTTTGTTATAGTTTTGGAAGTCATTAGTGGTCCAAAATGAAAACTATAAGAAGCGTTGTGATAAAGGCTAAGAGATGAACTTTTATGAAGGCGTGAAAAACATTATTGACATATTCTTGATGAACAAAATTCTTGTAACATGCTTGGAGACCTATGAGCAGGTTGTTGTAGCTTGACATGTAGCTAGGGTTTGAAAATCAGATTGAGTAGATATTGTTGTTTGTAGTTTAGTTTCTCTATATTGATTCAAAGCACAGGTGGATCCAATTTGAAAATTGTGAAACATTGTTTTCTGATTGTTTAAGGTGGCGAGATGGTGCAATTCAAGTGATTTGAGTCACTTTCAGGTTGGAGCCTAAGAACACTTCAGGGTGGAAGGTTTGTACTAGGTAGATTAGAGCTTGCATAGGACATTGGAGTGTCCATCTGGTTGCAGATGGTACACAGGATGTTGGAGCATCCTTCAGGTTGGAGCTTGTAAACCAGGGTGTTGGAGCATCATATAGGTTGGAGCCTTTAAATCAGGGGGTTGGAGCCTCTTTCAATTGGAGCTAAAAACTTAATGTAAATATTTTAAAGACAAATATTATGAAGCATTTGGTGGTTTTTGTCCCAGAGGGGTTTCCACCTAAATTTTTTGTGTCTATTTTTTATAATTGTTATGCATTGTTGAATGTTGTTGATGATATTTATTTTTGTCTTATTCTAACAACAATTAATGCTCTATGAAATTAAAAATATACCAATTGATAGGAAATACTTATTCACTCCTATCTCTTTATTTCCAAATTGGAACCAGAGTGGGTTCCTTTACTAGCAACTTAACAGTTGGAAGGAAGATCTTAGAGCAAAGATATGGGAAAATCAAAGAAGCAAGCCACTAATCATTCAAAGGAAGTTCTAGGTATTGAAATAAATTCATACCCTATTACCGCTGACAAAGAAAATGACACAGGAAGAGTGTTATTCATGGCTAGGGATAACAGGAAGGAAGCTCCTAAAGAAGAAGATGAAGAGATGAAAGACATCGAATTTCAAAATGAAATTATCGGAGTTATAAAGGAGCTTAAGGTTGAAAAAGAGAACGTTAAAATTCTGGAAGTTGAACTGAAGATAGCAAAAGAACATGCTTGAAGCCTTAATAAGAAGAATGAAGAATCAAAGGATATCATCATCAGCCTTAAAAAGTAGTTGGAAGAGGCCAGAAAAGTTGAAGAATCACTTAGAAGAGAACTTGAAGAAAGTAACAAAGAATGGAGGAACACATAAAAGGAAAATCACACACTCAAGGAAGAAGTTTCTTTTATGAAACTCCAAGTGCAGAAAGTAGAAAGGAAAGAGAGACTTGGCAAGACAACTAAAGTAATCTAGTCAAAGGTACACATCTGAAGTTAACAAAAAAAAAGGAATTAGATGCATCTTCAACATAAATTAGTAGGCTTAGGAAAGAAAAGGAAAGGGAGAAGGAGAAAATGCAAGTTCTTAACAAATAATCAAGAGATGTCACTCTTCGAAAACTAGAAGTAGAAGAAGTAGAAGAGAGAAGAAAAGTCTTGAAATAAAAATTTCAGGAATACATTGCTCAAAAGCAAGGAGAACTTGACACAACTCTTACTCAAATCAACAAGCTTAAGGAACAACATGAGGAACACTTGCAGACTATTGAAAAGAAAGATCAAGAATTGGCTCAGTTCAGGTTTAAGGTAAAAGAAGTAGGTAGATCCCCACACAATGAAGGTACAAGCTCCAAGTCCCTGCAAAGAAAGATTAATAAGATGATTGACAGTAGGATCCCTCTTAGGAAAAATCAAAATAAAGGACATAAGAAGATTAAAAATTTTGTGGCTCAAAGAAATAATTTTGAAGACATCAAGAACAATGATCAACAAAGGATTGCACCACCTCCAAGGAAGAATGAATATAGAAGATCATCCAGAAAAGACAACTCATCCAGGTACACTAAATTATGTAATGGTTATTGTTTTTCATGCACTAACTTTGGACACATGGCTAGGGATTGTAAGAATTATGACAGGTGCAATAATAAAGGGTATTAATAAAACTCTAGAAGTAGGTTTGCTAGATTGCAAGATAGATTTCAAAATAACTTTGCTAGTAGAAAGTATATGTCTTTCAGGACCAACATCGAATGTTACAAATGTCATAATTATGGGCACATAGCTCGCGATTTCAGGTAGAAGATGGAACTTACATGAATTACAACCATAACATCAAGTACAAGAAGGTCTAGAGAAGAAAGAAAAAGAAAGAATATCAAGCAAATGAGAAAGTCTCAGCAGTCATGTTTTCAGGTTTCGCAAAGGAAAAATGTCATGATGAATCAATGGGTACATTGGATGATGACAAGGTTCAAGATGATCAAGTTGAAGAGTTGGGTGATACATTACTTTGAAGAATCCAAATTCTTGACTCCCTGAAGCTTGAAGAGGGGGAGGCTATGCAACAGTAGTTGCTCATTTTTGAAGATCTATCTATTGACAGGTTAACAATTGCTAGATATATAGTATTATGGATAAAATATAGTATCTTTCTATTGATAAGTCATGGAGGGGATTTCAATAAGATATTTCAAGTCATGAAATTATATCAAACTAAGGGGGAGAAGAACAATCAAAGGAATACAAGTCCATAGTGATCTTCATCTCTTTCAAATTGATAGACAGACATATCATCTAGGTTAAAGGAGTCATCAACATTTCGAGAATTTTATTCAAATAACAGGTTTTCTGATCAAATTTACTGAAGGTCTCAATTATGGAAATTCTTATGAAGAACAACATTTCAAGGGGAGATAGGTTATTTATTGTAGGTATTTCTAAGAAGATAAGGTATCTTGAAGGAATACATAAGAAGGCTTCTCTTTATGGGGAGAACGAGAAAATTACAGGTCCATAGGAAGTAGGCAGATTGTCAAGGGGAGTCACCCTTTTCCATTTATGTCAAAGGGGGAGAGAAATCATGAGAAGGAGATTGAGGCATGAAGTCAAGGGGAGTTGTACTTACAGAAGGAGTATGTGTTTCCATCTATGAAAAAGGGGGAGATTGCTCAATGGTGTTGTCATTTATGTCAACCCTAGACTTTGTCTTTGAATATCAAACTATTAATCAACGCTCTTAATATTTGTTTGATTTAGATCAAGTTAGAAGCTCCATTGAAGGATGGTTGGAAACCCTAGCTCTAGGCTTTGGGTTCTGTATACGGGAATGTGCCTCAGCACCCATAAGGGGTTATCTAGAAAAAAATCAAAGCACTTTTCCTTTTAGAAAATAGTGAGACACTTGTCAAGGGTTTTTGCAGAAGAATATCATTGAGAAACAAGGATCTAAATTCATAAACAATGCAGGATAGATGTGCATTAACCATATACATGAATATATAAACAAGTACACAAGAATATGGAAGGAAACAAGAATAGCTTTATTAAGATGAAAAGTAGCAAGAAGATTACAACCGTGTGCTCTGACCCATCATCATCCTCCAGCTAAGAAGCCCTTCTTCACCTCAAGCAAAGCTAGATCACCCAACACTGTGAATGTACACCAGAATACCAACATCACTTCTTTATAAGATACAAAATTCTAGCCTGCAAATCTCTGTGATGAGGGATCCATATATAGATGATTACAAAGAGGTGAGTCATCTTTTGGGATCTTGATTAGTGTATTCTCTCTGATAGTTCATGCTTCCACTTGGATAATGATGATCTCTTACTCATCCCTGGTCGAAACTGGAGTGGCAAGTGTCAGAGGGGAGGCTTCTAGAAGATTCCGTGATCTTCCACTTCACATTTTTGTCCCTGCCATTTGTCCATTCTCGACCATCGCACCCTACAGAGGAGCAAATTAGTATGCATCACACCCTGTACATTGGGAAGGTGATATGCATCACACCCTCTGCATTGAGCTTTCAGTATGGTCCAGTTTTGACCATTTATGAGCAGTTTTCAATGGAGAACTTCTGGGAGATGACGTAATCAGCTGCCCTTGTTCCTTTAGGCATTGAAGCAACACTTTTAGGGACTTAATAGCCCTCATTTTATGGACATTTTTGATTGGGGTTGAAGTGCCCAAAAATGTCTATAACAGGTTCCCTAGACTAAGGATGTGCCTCACACTTGTCAAGGGTTTTTGCAGAAGAATATCATTGAGTTTTCCTTGGAGATCCTCTTCATTGGAGTCTCCTCGACGAGCTGGTTCTGATGGTATGTGGCACGTCATGAGAGGACTCACAATTTGTAGTTATGCCAAATTGAAGATGATGGACCTAATTTGTGGATCAAAACCCTAAAAGGTGTTGCTATGCCATGCTATATTGGTCTAATCATGGAAATGGGATTTTCACCAAAAACACTTAGTCAAAGGTCACAACGATAAAGTTAACGAGGTCAAGGATAAATATAAATATTAAATCATGAAAAAAATGGTTTCTAAACTCAAAATTAAAATATGGGTAAGGGGTTTTGATATCAAGGTTTGAATCCAAATAACTTTAAAATTTAAATTCATACGTTCCTAACTTCCTCTAATATGGCTCAACTATTGAAGCCCTCCTCATCAAAAAGAAAACATATATATTAACCATTCCAAGGGCCCTCCTAACATATGAACTTAAACAAATGAAAATATTTGGAAACAACTCTAAAATAATTTAATTTTTGTTGAGACAAATGGAAGATTGGAGGAAATCCAAATATATAACTAGATCTACGTCTAGGGAAAGAGAATATCGATTGTTGCATTTGAAGAGACAATGAAGAATTGAAAGAAAGGGTTTTGTTTTGAGTCTTTGTTTTATTTGTTGGCATTCATTTTAGACAGACCTTATTGCAGTGAGATGATTGAATTTTGGAAGGCTCACTAGGGAAAAAAATTTGTAAAATAAACTCATCATATTTGACTTCTGAATTGACTGGATTAACTAAAGTTTGTGTGGACTCTTGTCTTGAATGGGACTTGATTTAAAGTCTTAACACATAATTGTTTGGCCTTGTTTTGAAGAAACCAAGCATTGTAGGTAGGTTGCTTGTTGAACATTGTAGAAGACTCTTTTATGAAGGTTCGTTGATTTTTATGGCCTTGTCTTTACAACCTGAATACTAGAGACACCAATACATCAATCTCTATAGACTCGAATTCACAAGTATAAGTAGTATTCTAAGCAAGAGAACTTCAACCTCTCATCTTCAAAACAATAGGTGTATATTTGTTATCATTTCCATTATCAAGTGTTTCTACTGCAAGTCTATTAGCAGTGAAAAGGTTTTTCTTTATATAGGTTTGTTTAGCTCTCTTTTTAAAGTGAATCAAGTATCATTACTTGATGAATATATCCATACAATTTAATCAACTGAATAATCTTTGTTAGCCCATCAGAGTAGCATTTCTTTGGGCTCTTTTTGGAAGCATTTACAAGTCCTAAGACACTAACATTAGAGCATTAGTTATAGCCCAAGTCAGAAAAGGCCTTCATTCATTTCTCTCACTGCATGTTTTTCTATTGAAGAGAATCCAGGTATCACGTGTTTGAATTGCATACGTAAGGTAGTTTCAATCCATAATTACAGCTTGCGGCCTTATTACATTAAATTTTGTGAACTTGGACATGTACACAAATTATTCATAAACATTTAAAGGATAAAATAAGACCTATTTACTAGCATGCTTCTCTTAAATAGGGGAACTATATATATAAACATCATGTCGATGGAGAACTACATTATGTTTGGTCAGTATATAATTATGATATATCACAGGATTTGGATGTAGACCCGTGCTTAAAATATATTCATATTCGTGATATTTGTTCACCAAACTTTAGCTTTTTTTAGGAGTATCAATTTGTCAAACAACTAGTGTAACACATTGTTTGTTATAGTTTTGGAGTTCATTAGTGGGCCAAAATGAAAACCAAAAGAAGCACCATGATCAAGGCTCAAGGATGAACTTTTCCAATGGCATGAAAAACATTATTGACATATTCTTGATGAAGAAAATTGTTGTGACGTGCTTGAAGACCTGTGAGCAGGTTGTTGTAGCTTGACATGCAACTAAGGTTTGAAGAGCAGATTGACCATATATTTTTGTTTGCATTTTAATTTCTTTGTATTGATTCAAAGCACAAGTGGATCTAGTTTGAAAATTGTGAAACATGGTCTATCAGTTGATCAGGGTGGCAAGGTGGTGCAAAGAAGGTCATTGGAGTCACCTTCAGGTTGAAGTTAAAGAATACTTCAAGGTGGCAGGGTGGTACTAGGGTGGGTTAGAGCTTGCATGGGGTGTTGGAGCATCCATCTAGTTGCATCTAGTACACAGGGTGTTGGAACATCCTTCAGGTTGGATCGTGTAATCTAGGGCATTAGAGTGTCCTCCCAATTGCAGTTGGTATAAAAGGTGTTGGAGTGTCCTAGAGTTTGGAGCCTGTAAATTAGCGGGTTGGAGCCTCCTTCAATTTGAATTGAAAACTTGATGTAAATGTTTTAAAGACAAATATTAAAAAATGTTCGGTGGTTTTTTTCCCAAAGGGGTTTCCACCTATAATCTTTGTGTTTATTGTCTATATTTGTTATGCATTGTTGAATGGTGTTGATGATGTTTATGTTTATCTGATGTTCACAACAATTAATGCTCTGTGAAATTAAAAATATACTAATTGATAAGAAATATTGTTTCACCCCCCTCTCAGTGTTTCCAACATCATCAATAAAAATAATCTTTGTAAGAAAAGTATTGGAACAAGTATCTTTCTAGCCATTTTTATAGAGAAAGGTAAGTGTTGGAACAAGTATCTTTCTAACCATTTTTATAAAGAATGGGATGTGTTGGAATCAGTGTCTTTTTAACCATTTTTATAGAGAGTGGTAATTGAAAATTTATGTGCAATTTGTATTCATATAAATTATGGTTGAGAATGATCCACTTATAGGGATTAAAGGTTGATTATGCATGGCCATTTGAGGGAAGATTTATTATATCACTATTGTTGAGGAGAATTATTTGTTCCTTAACTTAGTCTCAAATATCCTCCTTTATAGTTTTGTCTGTCATACTACCGTTATCCCCAACTTTTCATGGTAGTTGTTATGTGGAATTTACGATTGCAGACAAAGTTAATTTCCCTAGACCTAGTGGACTGGTCTGGAATAATAGAAGGAAAAGAATATAGAGTTTTCCTTAGAGAAAATGAAGAATGGGAAAGAATCCTACTTGGAATCCGTCACAAGCTTTACTTTTCTCCTTTCTTGTAACCTCCAATCGTATATCTGTATGCTATAATTAGATGTTGCACATACAACTAAAACAAGCCAAAGATCCACAACATCTACATAGCATAATTCAATTACTCTATTCAATGAATCAACAAGGCATTGAAATACATGAATGTAAATGTAACACAATAGATATGGGAAAGCAAGATACTATTTGTATTAATAGAAATAGGAGATAGTTTACAACCAAGAATAGTTGTTGATCTTGTAGAGATCTCCCCAAGTTGACTTGTCCTTCCTTGTCACAAAGCACACCTCATTGTCACCCTAATGCATGAAGATGATGACTCCTTTAGATTCAAGGCAACAACAAGAGAGCATGATCAGTCTCCAAAAGCCAACCTTGATGTTATAGATGGTAGTAAATTTATAGGAGAAGGATGGTAGTTTAGGATTTACCATAAAGAGCTTGAGATCCACTTATGATGGGAGGATGAGCTCAAGGGATAAGAGGTGAAGTCTCCAATGTAGGATCAGATAGGACTCAAGCTTCGTATCCAAGTTAAATGGTTGAAACAACCCCTAAAAGATTCGAAAAGATGAAGCTTTGGAATTATTTTTAATTTTCCTGAATTTATAGAATCAATGAACCCCTGGAAAGGAGCAACTAGTGCTGACCAACCCTAATGCAGAAGGGAGTAACCAACACGGAACATAGGTGGCCAAAGGGGAAGGGTGTGTTGGGGATAAAAACATTGATTTTGAGCAGTCAATCCCATAAACTTAGACTTTTTGGAACGGTCATTCTTAGGGATTTGTGTAGGGATTCTGATAACATGTTCACAGATGTGGATTGATCTAATTTGTAGGTCTATTAACCAGATGCAACAAAATGGCCTATAACAGATTGCCCCCTAAAGTGAAAAGTCAGAAATGGTAGTTGATGACTAAAGTGCTCTACCTTGTGGCAAGTCTGGATCAAGAACAACTCGTTGAGACCATCATATGTTACAATACATTTTATCGTGATATCTTTGTTGAGGGAGGCATACTCATGCTCAACACATAAGCTAACATTACATTATGTTGAAATTTCTAAGTCTAACATGTAAGAAATTCCTACTGCATTATCTGGTTTATTTTACCTACTTATTTATTCCATTAACAATTTATTTATACATATAAATAACGAAAATAAACACAAAGGTGGCCTTCACTCATATACAGATCATCAACTGAAATACTAGACAAACACACAAGGGACACCATTATTTTTTGGACAATCATCGCTAGAAAAACCTAATGCGAGAAAATCGGTGCAACAGTTTTGAGTGTTTTATTATTATGCAGATTTCTTGAGTACAACTAGGGTGCCAAACTGGCTCACCCAATAGAGATTTTTACACGGTAGTAATACCTCTTCTTGAAGATAGATATTTAGCAAGTCTGCCACATGAAAATCCTTCTAGGGCTTCTCCAAGGCACTGTGTTAGCCCTTCTAGACTCAGTGTAGCTCTATAACCCTCTGCATCAGCCTTCTGCATCTCTGCGTCAACTCTCTAGCCTTCTGCGTCACCCACGCAGGCCCTTCATCATCTACACATTCTCTAGCTACCTTTGCGTGGCTCCTACTGCCTCTGCGTAGCTCTGGATGCCTTTGTGCCAGCCTCTCTTGGTCATTGCGCTGACCCTTAGGCACTATCTTTGCCTCTCTATTATGTACTCATTGCGCCTCGTTGCAACATATCACTTGTTCAAATTTTCTTAGCAAACCCCACTCCAGAAAATCAAACTAACTGATCAATCTGGGTGTATCTTCATCTGACCCTTAAGCCTCCTCTTATACTTTTCTTATTGAGTCTTCAACAACTGAGATTAAGTCTCAAATCAATGAATAAGATTAGATTTGGCTTGATCCATGTCATTTAGAGCATTCTCACCCAATTTTATATTAATACCCATTAATATTTTAATTTTCCTAAGTTTAGACTTAGGAACTCCATTAAAATATTAATTATTTTAATATCTCTCTAATCAGGTAGAATTTCCCCAGACCATTTCTGGGACTTGGAGATCTTATGTGCCTTAGCCTCTCCACCAATTTTCATGGGTAGAGCACATCCGATGCTACCACAAATAAAAACTCCCTCTTATCGAGGAATGTGCTCTAGTAATGCTCCACTGCTAAACATCACACTAATCCTCCAGCACCGGTACCTATGCTAATGTTGGGCCTGCTACCCTACATCCACTAAACTGTTGCCTCTTGTACTATTTCCCATGGCTCTACCACTTACACTGCTACATTTGTACTGCAACTCCCTCTCAACATGCTGCATCATGCTACCCATAACACTACCACTTCCAACTGCTACACTCCAACTCAGTTACTGAGAAGTAAGTAATTGATCTACCCAAATACTAACATCCTTGTCAGCCTGGAAGCCTCCTAATGTTGAAGCTACCTCTAATGTTATCTTGCGCTCCCTCTGCTTCCTCTACACTGCTGCAAACACATTTGTGCCTCTCGCATTGATAAAACCACCTATGTGCCTCCTTCACTACTACAAGCACCTTTGTGCCTCTCACACTGTTGTAACCCCCACTGTGTTGCTACAAACCTCTACACTCTATAACTGCCTTATCGCTCCATCGCATCATTCTTCTACCGACATCCGTCATCTTGCTACTGTCATTGAGGGCTCCTGTAGCCAGATATGATCCAAGAGTTTAGGTACCGCAAGGATGCTGCCCCTCATCTTTTGTAGTCCTCCTAAATACAGCTCTATGTCACCCCACCTCTTCTCTAGAGGTGCATGAGCACTCATGGCACAGTCGTCATCACTCTCGACTTATTTCTCCACCTTAGCCAAAGTTGCCTTGCAGTCAGAAGCCTCTCCCTTATTCTTCTTCCTAAGACACTGAGCTGCATAATGACCCAACTCCCCACAATGGAAGCACTTCACCTTGGAGATGTCCTTCTTCTTCTTTTCCCTTGTTGTCCCACAGATGCTAGAATTGCATCCTCCTCCTCCTCTTTCTTGATTCGACCTCCTTTTCCACTACTCCCCTCATTGGTCAACCGTCTGATCTCTTATTGGCGAAGAGCTGCCCACATCTCTTCCCATCCTGGAAGAATATCTCTACCCAAAATGCCTTGGACAAATGTCTCCCACTCCTCGGAGACTACATTCAGGGCAGTCCTTACCATGAACTCTTGATCTAGTGTGGCCCCTATGGAAGTAAGTTGGTCCCAAATCTCCTGCAATATGAGGAGGTATAGATCTATATTCTCCCCCTTCTACATCTAATACGATCGTAACTGATTTTCCAATAGCATCTTCCACTGCACGGAAGTGCCCTAATACAATGTCGTCAAAGTATTCCACATCTCCTTTGTCGTGTTATTTTTAGCAATATGTGGTACGACATGATCCTTGACCCCATCAAGGATTATGCAATTTTCCCTCACCATTGCATCCTCATAATTCTCATTATCAGCTGGGTCTACTGGGATATCCATGGTTCTCAAGGCAAATCCCTTGATGCAATGTCTATCTAGGATTGACAAGATCCTGGCCTTCTAGATGACAAAGTTGGAAGCCTGTTAGGCCCCTATACTACTAGTGTAACCCCTTATTATTATTAGTACAACCCCCTTATTATATTGATGTACCCATGTAATTACCATATTGTTACTATTGTGCCCCATAGAAGCCCACTATTGTTATTATTGTGCCCTTACATTATTATTGTTATGTAGGCTCTGATTATATAATGACCCTTGACTCCTATATATAGGTAAGGAGGTCTTTCATTTGTATCATCCAAGAATTGTTCATTTATGTAATGTAAAGGAGGTGCCCCTCGAAGAGCTGGAATCTAAGCGTTGATCTATCTTTTCTTGAGCTGGTTTCATAACATTTGGTATCAGAGCTTTGGATTCTAGGGTTTTGCTACTCCAAACAGGTCATCGTGGCATTTTCACTATAACTTTTTTCTGCAACGTTTCAGAAGTGGAAAAAAAAAACCATTTGAGAAGACAACGCGCTAAATCTCGGGTCCGAATTTCAGAACTTTTCGCACTATATTTGCGGAGATATGATCTGAGGAAGTTGGTCTTTTTGCAGATTCCTGAATTACATTCCAAACAGGTGACCTAGGGAAAATTGTCATAACTTTCTCTCTGAGCATCAGATTGAAATTTCGCAAAAAGTTACAGAAAGAGGACGGACTGTAGTTTCTTCTAGACATTTTCAGAGCCAAAGGTCCAAATAATTACACGTGGCACTTCATACAAGTTCGCTCTTCTGGAAAGGTCTATAATCAGGTCACTGTGGGAGATTTGGCATAATTCTTCATTGGAGAATCCAATTGGGGTCAGGCTGGTGGCATTGGAAAGAGGACACAGAGGGCTACTGCAAGCGACAATTTCAGACTTAAAGATCTAAAAGTACAGAGTTACAGTTGTTTCAAGACAGAGCTCCTAAAATCAAGAAAAAACAAGATGAGGAAGTTTGATGGGAAGGATCCGGTAAATTGGATACTTCAGATGGAGCAATATTTTGATCTACATGGTGTACTACTGTTACAAAAGGTATGTATTGCATCTTCATATTTAGAACCAGATTAATTTTTATGGTATAAAGGGCTTTGTTCTCGTAAACGACTTGTTACGTGGTCAATTCTCATAGAGGAAATGATAGCACATTATGAGGATACAAAGAGCAACACCTTCATTAGAGAAACACCACAATAGTTGGAAAGAGTAAAAGGGCTTTGTGACATACTAGAAAGTAAAATTATGGCAACAATGAATTCTACCCCTCACAGCAAATGCACTAAAGATCATAAGTGTGTTGAGAAGAAATTATTTTACATAGAGTATGAAGAGGAGGAAGAAAAGGATCAAGAAACATCAAAAGAAGAGGATATATGCCAGGATCCAACCCCAGAGATAAAATAAATGAATCAGACCATATCTTGTAAAGCATTGGCAG
>APFE030043733.1:0-10564 GCA_000404065.3 Pinus taeda | reverse complement strand
GAATTACTCAAAAGAGCATTGAGCTTCCCAAAAGGGAAAACAGTTAATGGAACTGAAAATAACCACCTTCCTTAACTGGAAAGATTTCCAGGAAAAAGAAAAGGGGTGAATAGTTTCTCTCTGTGCTGTAGAGACGAACAGAGAAGGAAACAGGAAAGAAAGAACCTTGTTTGGGACTAAGTCTGGTAAGGACCAGATAGTCAAGCACACAGTGCTGGTTTACTGAGGATAATGATCTGGTAAGCAGAAGCTTGGGGGGAGACTCAGGTCTTGAGAGACTGGTCTCATGGTTGGGAGGATATCAAGCTTTACACAGAGATTTAGACAGGAGACTGATTCCAAACTCACCGTGTCAGTGAAGACCAGGTAAGTAACGAACCCTTATGTCTCCATGATTATCTGTGTAAATTGTAAATGTATCTGTTACTGTCAGTTAGATTGTAGCTACAGTTAGTAGGCAGGATATAAGCAATAGCTGTACAGAACGAAAGATAGTACGAGAGAGAGTATCTGACAATTATAAATTACTTAGATGTAAGTGAAACACAGTGTGACTATGGTCAGCTGTACAAGCTTAGATAGCAAAACTATAAACCAAATTACAAAATGATTACAGTTATCTGTATAAACAAGAAGTATATGTATTTCTGCATGAAAGAAAATATATGTACAGAGTACTATAGAGCTCAAAAGACAGAGCATGAAGTCGGTAACATTTAAAGACTGTTGAATGGTATCTGTAGAAAAACAAAGACTGAATAATAACGACAAACAGGTATTAAGTAAGATAATGGACGAATAATAGCGAACCCTGAAAACCCTGAATTGGTTCAACTAAAACAGATGAGGGTTCCGGCGAGCCCGCAACAACGGAAACTTAAACATGATACAAATCTAAAAGACTATGTAGAGCATAGAGATATAATGCGCACAGTATCATAAACATGAGACAAGAATCATGTCGTAACATCGACAGCCATTCCTGAAAATAATGTAAAAGTAAAGCATGGACATTGAAATATAACAAAGAAATAATGGAGCTCGATAGTATTGAGACACAATCGTATTGACGGTTAGAAAACCATAAAACGAGGATTCTGAAACATATGTTATGGCCATTAAATAAGTTACAGCCCCATAGGGTTTCCAGTCTCAAGAATCATTAGCATGTCGCCCATACATCTACAGGGGTTAGATGCAGGTGCGACCACTCTGCCAACAGTATGCATGAGCCAACAGCGAACATATGTACAAACCCTTGAAGGATGCATTGCCAAAATACATGCGGGTGTGGCCCGAGCAAACAAGATTTTAATCAAGATTTTAAACAAGAACAGACATACGCATTCGGTTAACCATCAAATCCTATGTGTTACAAAAGGGCAACATTTCAACCAGTATCATAAAAAAACAATGGCGTAATAACTATGGTAAATATATACATATGTATGAAAAACCCATAGGCCGCGAATCAAACAAGTTCACAGTTTGGTAAACCATATTTCCCAATATTTAAATTCACGGCCGTAGCCACCAGTATGTTCACAAAATTATACATCAGTTTAAATAAGACCAGGCAAAACCTATAGCTACGGAAGTCAGGGTAGAAACCCAAATCATTACAAGCGAAATGGTGCCGACAATATCTCAAGACCATGTAACTGGATCGAGACCAGGGTTTTGATATAACGTGCAGCCAACCAGATGTTATCAGGTTGGGGTCTCATCCTAAAAACCAGAGTAAACCCTCTGGCAATCCGAGAGAGATAAGGATGCATCAACCAAAAAACAAAACCCTGATGACTAGATAAATACCTGTGTAGCTTGGCGGTCCTCATTTGGAGGGGCTCTTCCAGATCCACAGAAGTGGGAGATGCCGTTCACACCTGGCAAGCAAAAGAGCAAACGTTAAACAAATTTCATAAACCTGTAAACACCAAATCGAAATAAATCATTAAGCTGGTGTGCATTTACCTGGCTAGGTCAGGACTGAGAATCCATGTGGAGAAACCCTTCTGTAATGAAGTAAGAACCCGAAATTGCAGTGGCCTCAGAGCGGAATGGCAGAGTAAACCCTTGCGGTGGAGAGCAGAGAGAGCTGGAGATCGCTGAGCAGAGGAAGAATCACGAATAAACCGGAGGAAAACGTGTATATACCTTACCTGCCGGTGGAGGAGGCGTGGCACGGTGTTGGCCCTTGATCTCAGACAGCAAATGTACACCGTTGATGGAGGCGATGCTACCAAGGAGGAAGGCGCGGGAAAGTCCAGGTTCAGTGACCATACCACTGTCACGTGATCCGGACAGTAGAACTTAACGTTGCTGCCATATGTCCAACGCTGGAGGTGCCAGCTAACAAAGTCAAAACAGCTTTGAATTGCTCGAAGGGTAAGGTATGCCATCATAGCAATGTTAACATTAGACCATCGGTGCATGGAATATTACATAGGTTAATAAAACTACCTGCCACCATAATTATATCGCCCTTAGGTTAGGCTGGGTACTCGATGGTGGCAGCTAACTAAGGTTACATATATTTAATAAAGTGCAGATACATACCTAAGTTAATAAAGTGCAAATGCATATCTACGTAGGTACTATTAAAATATATATATATGTAAAAAAAAAAAAAAAATTATGTGTATAGATATAAGCTTATGGGTATGTGACACTATGACTTAGCATTTAATGGCAGGGAAAATTTCTAAATGGTATGAAATAATGAAATAATGAGTACTATAATTATTAATTAAATTTCCATTAACTCTTTCTTACTCTAACAAAATATTTATAACCTATTACTTAGTATTTAAAGACAGTAAAAAATTCCAGGGACTTTTCTTGTTAAATGCTAGTTTTCATAACCTCAATCTAATGACCGCGTATTTAGGCGCAGAAAGCGAGTTATGACTGAGTACGGACTTTTCTTGTTAAATGCTAGTTTTCGATTCTAATATCGCAGATCAACAGATTCTTTAGAGTGTCATGCCTTCCAATTTAAGGTGACAGATTCTTTGAAAGTAAAATTTCAAAATCAATTTACCGATTCAATATAAATAATCTTATCGATTCTAATATCGCAGATCAACAGATTCTTTAGAGTGAAATTTTTCAGTATTAATTTTTGTCACTAATCTAGAAAAAGAAAACTAAAAAATGGCAAATATGGGTCTATAGATAAGAATAAATCCCGCCAACCTTTACATCTAACAGGGCAGATTTCACAAAAACAAATTTCAAAAGAGATAGAAAAAAATTAAGATTCTTTTATGATACAGAAATGGAGAAGAAATAAAACTTCCATGAATTATGTTCTTGTTCTGATATGAATTTTCATTTGTTATCTTCAGTAATTAAAATTAAATTAACAGTAATTCAAGAAACTCACCTCTATTAAATATAACTGTGATGGCAAGTTCGCAGATCTGGGTAAGCATCAATATTGACATATGGACTAGAAAAACATCCCCGTGCTAATGATGATAATTGTACCACACATCTCAATTAATTGTAAAACAAAATCTAGAATTCCAATGACTTTGAAATCCAATGATGTACTAATGACTTTGAAATCCAATGATGTGCTAATGATGATTAATTGTACCACACACCTCAGTTAATTGTAAAACAAAATCTAGAATTCCAATGACCCAAAATCTAGAATTCCACTGACTTTGAAATCCAATGATGATTTCCATGACCGCAAAATATACCATTCATTTTTGACCAACATGGATTAATCAGCTGGTTCTCCCACGAACATCAAAATTAGTAAAATAAATTTTCTCAACCTACACATAGCAAGTGAATGATTTATCTAATATCAATTTCGTGCACTCCAATTGATTTTTTCTGGTCATCAGATAATCTTGCTTTTGAAATTCAACTATTTCGGTGCACCAAAAGAACCCAGAAATAGCCAAAATGCAACAACAGTTCTACAAATCAAAACCAAGAGATCGCATCTTATAAGAAAAAATATAAGAAAGAAGAATGAAGAAAGGATGAAAATAACAGAATATTCATGGAAGCAAATTTAAAAGAAAAAAAAATGCTGCAAATAGGCGAGCACATGAAAACAAGGATAACAATGCAGGATCGATCTGCATGATAGAAGCGATAAATACTCCATTTCGATTTACAAGAACGCAAAAAGCAACGCTCCATTTCAACTTGAAAAAGCAAAAAGCAGCATCTCTATACTCAACGGTCATGCAGTTAGATGAATTTAAAACCAGGCCTCAATTGATGTTTATCGCTCCTATCATTTAGACCAATCCTGCATTGTTCTCCTTGTTTTCACGTGCTCGCCTCTGTGCAGCATTTTTTTATTCTTTTAAATTTGTTTCAATGAATATTATTTTATTTTCATCCTTTCTTCCATGAATATTCTTGTATTTTCTTATAACATGCGATCTTTTGGTTTTGATTTGTAGAACTGTTGTTGCATTTTGGCTATTTCTGGGTTATTTTTATGCACTGAAATTTTTTTTTCAATTTCATTGGGGTTCTTTCGCTGCAATGGATAACGTTTTGATTGCAAATATTTTAGATGGAGACAATAATATGTTAAGAGAACTGAATGGAAAGAAGCAAGGAAATGCCGGTGGCTATAGAATTCAAAAAATGAAATCGAGTTACAGGTATGTGTGGATGTAGCTTCTCTTTCCTTGATTTATTTGGAAATGGTTCAGCAATTTTAAACTCTTCATCTTTGAGTTTAATGTATAACCTTTTGATTTATTTGGAAATGGTTCAGCAATTTTAATCTCTTCATCAGTTTAATGTATAACCTTTTGATTGCAAATATTTTAGATGCAGAAAATCATATGTTGGGAGAACTAAATGGAAGAAGTAAGGAAATGCCGGTGGCTATAGGATTCTCAGTATAGGATTCACAAAATGAAATCGTCATAGGTATGTGAATAGTTTTTCCACAAATCCATGTATCTGCTGGTTGGAATTAATTCATTTTTGTTGGGTATTTTTTTTTGCTTGCAATGGGAAAATACCAAAACCATCAAAATATAAAACACAGAGGCTGTGCTCTGTTTCCTTTGCTCCACTCCAGGATCTTTACCCTTAAAAAAAAAAATTCACTGAACAGAGTAATGCACCACCATAAAAGATTTCCATTCATTAAAATAAAATGACTGATATACATTCATCCTCTTTGCTGTGAGGGATTTATCAAAAACAACATTAAACCAAAACTCTGTTTTCACCTGAGAATTTACAGAGACATATTCATCCTCTTTTACTGAGAGGGATTCACCAAAACATTACAAGATAGATTACTCTGCCTCCTATGAAATTTTACACCACTGTGTAAATATTTCATTTACATTCACTGCTGTGTGAAAAATAAAAAACTACAGGGATTTACACATTCACCTTTTCACTTCTGTGTGAAACTATTCATGGTTTTGAAACCAAAACTGCCCCCTGGTTTTCTTCATTCACTTCTCCAACTTCTTCTCCTGCACTGCTGTGCATTCTTTACATTTCTTACATTAAAGATTTTCACTCCTGTGTTTTTACCATTTCAAAAAAAATCTTTACATTGCTGCTGCATTTCTTTTACATTACAGAATAAAGTCTGTCACATTTTCATTATACGAGCTGTGTGGTTTTTCCTTGCTCCTGCGAACAGACACAACTAAAAACACCATGTGCAACTCACATTACACTTTTAACCCACACACTAAAACCATTTCACATTTCCCTTCATTCTTATTGGCTGTTGCGAACCCTGTTTCTTTTTACCATGTGCGATTACACATCTTCATTTTCTGGTTCTGCCGATCCCTTGGTTTTTTTTTTTTATATGCAATAATAATCATAACCCACGCACACACCAATCACATAACCGTGTGCAATTACATAACAATATATTTTTTTTTACAATCCCCGTGGGTTTTCTTTCAATGGCTGCCGCGAGCCCACACAGTCTCTTGTTCTCCCCGTGTGTAATTCTTCATTACATAGAGTCAACGCTCATATGTATGAAAACATACGATTCACATGGAATTAAAAAAAATTACATACCCATGCTCCCACATAAAAAAATGTTACGGCCTGTAAACAAAAAACTTAAATACCTTACCAACGACATGTCATAGCATTAATCATAGGTATGGTTCATTAACATTACTCCACGCAACGACATGTCATAACATTAATCAAAGGTATGGTCCATTAACATTACTCCACGCTGCATTAATTTTTGACAGGCCGTATGTACTTCAGACAGGTTTAAACCACGGAGACCTTACCAGACAATCGAACGGCGGACAGACTTCACAGTTGATCGGACGCATATCGGATGGGGTAAGCTGACCAAGCGATACCTTCCGATGGATTGTCAGTGCTGATGTCAGGCCAGCATCAGCGCTTGAATAGCTGTCAGCTCCCAATTGCATCGGAGCTCGATGCACGGAAACAGCTTTGTGCGGAAGGGTGGTGCGATATGATCCTGCTGGTTTTGATTTACCGCTGGGTGGTTTTCTATCTCTGTTGACTGCTGACTGCGCGCCATTGCTGCTGGCATCCCGCGCACAGGAGAAATTACCATTTCCAACACTCCCCTTTAATTTCACCTGCTGGGCATTCAATCTTACCCAAACACTTCCTCAACTCCTTGACATGCTGCTGTTGCAAAAGAGTCTTCCTCTTAACAGAGGGATTCACTACTGTCTATGCTGAAAAGCATCTTCCTCTAAACTAGAAGGATTCACTTGTCTATGCTAAAAAGCATCTTCCTCGTCATAGAGGGATTCTCCAACACTGCTTCACATGCAGTTCCACAAGCAACAAATAGTCTTCCTCTTAATAGAGGGATTAACCTGAAACTATGCTTAAGAGCACCTTCCTCGTGATAGAGGGATCCACCATAACAATGTGCTAAAGAGCACCTTCCTCTTGACAGAGGGATACACCTGTGACTATGCTGAAAAGCATCATCCTCTTGATAGAGGGATTTACCTGTGCTTAAGAGCACCTTCCTCGTGACAGAGGGATTTACAATGACAATGTGCTGAAAAGCACCTTCCTCTTTAATAGAGGGATACACTGAGAACTTCACTTCCTCTCACGGAGGGATTACTGCCAAACACTGCTTTAGATGCAGTTTCAAAACAAAACATTCATTGCACTATTGTGCATACTCATTACCTTGTTCTTGTATGCTGCTGCTGCTGCATATTCTCTGCTGCACTGTTGTGCCATCTTCTTTGCTGCGTCTACCCCACACTGCTGTGTCTACACTTGCTGTTGTGTCGCTGCACTTCACTTACATTTCTTTGCAAACTCTACATTCTTGTGCATTCTTCAAAGACATAATACTCTGTCTTTTCTGGAACAATTACTCTGTCCCACCTTACAAATTTACACTCCTATGTGTAAACATTTCTTTTACATCTGCTGCTGTCCAAAAAACTTCAAGCTGCTGCCTTTTCTTATTTGCATTGTTGTGTAAAAACACATTTCTGCACTCTCTCTTAGTTTTGGTTTAATTTTCTTCGCACTATTGTGCTTCTCCTTCTTGCCATCACGCTGCTGCCTTTTCTTATGCATTGCTGTCCATACCCATAACCATAGACTCTGTCATCCTGGGTTTTTATTTGCTGCTGCGTTGCCTCTGCAATTTGCATTGTGGCTTCCTTTTGTTTCATCATATTGCTGTGTGCCCATACACTAACTCTTTACTCTCCATTACTTCCACATAGAGAGAAATCATCCTCACGCTGTTTTGCGCTGCATTCTCCACACAAAAAAAATTAACATAAATTAACACGGGCTGCTGCCTTTTTCTTTTTACACCCTTGCTTCACATAATCTTAGTCTTCATTCATTTTTTTATACAATGACTGTTGTGCAGTTCCTTTCATTTTTCTGCTGCCACACATTATCATTCACCCATGTGCATTAAAAATCTGCTGTCCCTGTTTCTCTTTATGCATTCCTTTGCATGCTGCATTGCATATGAAGAAAAAACATCACAATTTTTTTTATTGCTGTGTATTGTACTCACTCTGCTGTGAGTATGTTCTCTCACATTTCATAGAAGGAAACTACCTTCCATTGCTATGCAATTAAATGCATGTGCTCCATAACAAAATTCAAAAACTGCTGTTTTATATTCTATCTTCCCACTGCTGTGAGGGTCTCCATGCTTTGCACACTTTTCTCATTGCGCTACTACACTTCACATTTGAGTGCTGCCCCTTTTTCTTCTCTGCTGTTATGGCAGATTTAACTTCATATTTTCCCTTAAAAAGGTCTTCATCAAACAGTGACTGTTAAGACAGTTCAGCAACAAAAATTACAAGCTCCCCTTTAATGTGTGCTTGTCTTCTTTTGGCAGATTTTTCTCAAAACAAATTTAGATCGACTAGGGAGCTCAAGGGACTTTCAGTCTGTATTTCTTTCCTTCTCCATACTTGTGTAACTTTCTTCGTTTGCATGGGTCTAGCTTGTGTAAAAGCCCATGTCAAGTTACAATCTCGTGCCATATGCCCAATGTCATGACACTTAAAGCATTCAACATTTTTTATAAATAAAAATTCATGATTTCTTCTTATAAAATTATTTCTTGGAGACTGTCGGGGACCACAACATCTATCTCCATGAAATGTTCTACAATCTTTTGCCATATGACCAAAGTTTGAGCAAGAATAACAATAACCAAAAAATGAACTTTGGTACCTGAGAGATGGAGGTTTGCATGATGTACTTCTGAAGCCTTGCTGCCTTGAGATCCATTGATGATCACCATTGCCTCTTGCCTTTTTGCCATCAGCTACATTTCTTCTTGGAGCTGGATTTCTTCTATGGCAGCCTTCATTTTTCTCCTTGCCTTTGTTGGAACTAGGAGCATCACCATTTCTTTCTGACTTCTTCACATCTCCTTTGCTTAAAGCATTTTCCTCCTTGTTTGAGGATTTACTTACATACCCAAGTCCTGATTTATCAGATGGAGATCTGTGATAGCTGAGCATGTCATCCAGAGCTTGAGAGCTCTTCATGATCTTGTTCATCCCTTCAACCTTCTTCCTGAGGAGGACAATCTCCTCTTCTAATCTTTCACACTCATCATTCTTCTTTGTAACTTGTTCTGTTCCTCTGTTTCTTCCTTGCTACGAGTAGCTTCAGCTGCTGCTATTTTAGAAGAGATTATATCTGACTTCATTTTGGAGATTTCTGCTTGACTGCTCTCCATTTTCTTTTCAGCTTCTTGTGCTTGCTTCTTGGCTTCTTGTAGCTCAGACTTAAGTGAGGTTACCTCTACCTTGTACTGTTCAATCTCTTCTACAAGTTTGTTCACTCTCTTGTGCCTTTGTTCAAGTTGACTTGACAAGGCATCTTCCTGCTTCTTTGCTTTATTCAACTGATTTGTCATGGATATGACTTCTTCTTGATGTTTCCTTCTGCTTTCATCAAGTTCCTTCTTAAGCTTGGCAAGCTCTTCATCCCTTTCTTGCACTTGAATCTTGATGAGGTCAACCTTCTCATTTTCAGCGTCTATGATGGGTTCAGAATTTTCTTCTTGATTCATGGTCATGGTCAGTGCTCCCTTTGCATGAAGCTCATGCAGTCTGTCCCATATATCCTTTGCTGATGAATATTTTCTTAGATTCTTCTTTACAGAATCAGGCAGACCATCCAGGATTATCTTTGCTGCTTTTGCATCATACTCTTTGGATTCTCCATCTATTTTGCTATCATCAATCACTGACTCCCAAACTTCAATGTCTTGAGACTTTAAGAAAGTCCTCATTTTTATTTCCCATATATCAAAGTCTCCATCAAACTTTAAACCTTCAAATAAAATGCTTTCAAATGGATTGCCTTCTATTTTAATAGAGGAGGGAGACACAACCTTAGGGGATTTGGAGACCTTCTTCTTTGACCTTGCCATTCTTAGCTATTTTTAAAATCTTTGACTATGTTTTTAAAATGACTCACTGTTTCTTCAACAACAACTCAAACAACTTGATAAATACCTGAATCCCTTTGGCTGAAACTTCACACAGCTGGAGAAGCTTTACTGCTGCTGCAACAAGGGTCTTTCCTTCAGCTTCTTTGACTCTTCAAAGAGCATGAACCTGCTCTGTCACCATCAAAGAGCCTGGACTAGCTCTGATACCACTGTTGGGTATTTTTTTTGCTTGCAATGGGAAAATACCAAAACCAGAAATATAAAGCACAGAGGCTATGCTCTGTTACTTTTGCTCCAGGATCTTTTTACACAGAGGACCCTTTTTAAAAATAGCTGAGAACAGAGTATTTCACCACCATAAAATATTTCCATTCATTAAAATAAATTCACAGTTACACATTCATCCTCTTTGCTGAGAGGGATTTACCAAAAACAAGATTAAACCAAAACTCTGTTTTCACCTGAGAATTTACAAAGACATATTCATCCTCTTTTACTGAGAGGGATTCACCAAAACATTACAAGATAAATTACTCTGCCTCCTATGAAATTTTACACCACTGTGTAAATATTTCATTTACATTCACTGCTGTGTGAAAACAAAAACTTACAGGGATTTACACA